>CAUYRT010075934.1:0-10972 GCA_963574885.1 Lepilemur ruficaudatus
TTGAGCAAATTTTTATAATTGTGGCCGTGACTAAGCAGGAGGAAGACAGTGAGACAGAGGGACACATTACGGCGTGTTAACGTCCCAGGGCTTCTGTAACAAAGCACCACAAACGGGGAGGCTTCAAGCTGCAGAAATGCCTTGTCTCACAGTTCCGGATGCCGGAAGTCTGAGGCCGAGGTGCCATGTGACTTGCCGGCGGTCTTTGGCGTTGCTTGTCTCGTAGAAGCATCCTCGGGTCCCAGCCTCTCTGGGTTGTAAGATAACATCCCATGACGACTAAGAGGTTTCCTTGCCTTAACGCAAACATTCCTTTCTGCTAACTCCCAGTTTTTAGACAAAGTTGTGTTTCTTTGACAAATTACAAATTAAAGAATGTCTAAATCCACGTATGATTTGTAAGCCCTTGCTCCAGCACAGCCTTCCTCTGGGCCAAACCGATGCATAATCTCCATGTATTGATCTACGGCTTTGGCCGTAACTTCCGCTTCCCTGAAATGTATAAGAGGAAGTTGCCCTCTGCTGCCTCGGGACCGCTCATTCCAGGCTCTTTGGCTTTGTGTATCCCTGGGCCTCAGTCACTCAAACTGGCTCAGAATAAACCTCCTTGGGATATTTTACAGAGTTTGGTTTTCCTGTTGTCAAGAGGTTGGGATGAGGCAAACACAAATTATCCCCACTTGCGGGAAGAGGCGTGGGACAGTATGAACGCTGCCCAGCAGCATCTCAGGTAAACACAGCGTGTAAGAGCCACATCGGGAAGACTCAGGAAGCATCTACAGCCAGAGCAGCGCTTTGGGAAGATCCCAAAAATGTAGCACACGCTTGCAAACTTATGTCCAAAAGACAGAAGTACAGAAGGAGCCAAGGCTGGTGGAAAACAGAGGATGGCTACTCTATGTATATATACACTACACACATATATATATATATATATATATATATTTTTGTACAGACATGGTGAGTCAAAACGAAAAACCAGGATTGACAGGCCAGGCTGGTGCTGGCTTATACAGAGCGCTCAATACATCTATGAGGGACAAGTAAATAGATGAAGAATACATGGATGATAAGAGATGACAGAGCAAATATATAATTAATATATTATACATATTAATAAATATATAATTAACCAATACCAGTTTTGCTTCTGGGCTGGGTTTCCATATTTGCAACCCGATAAGGTCACAGATGGACGCCTCTGGTTGGGTCTGAGCTTGCTGCCCGCTACGGCCTGAGGCAGCCACTCACTGCACCTGACTCTGATTTCCCTCGTCGTTACACTGGGGCCAGTGTCCATGTCCTGGTGTCTGTGAGGATTGCATGGCATAAAATCGCTTGTGCTCAGCACGGTGTCTACGCACAATAGGTGCCCAAAGTTAGCCGTGGAGATTGCCAACCCGGAAATGGTACAAAAAGCACGTCTGAGAAGGGCTGAAAGGCAGGGCAGGTGGAGGTGCGGCGAGAGAACCAGGGCTTCTGAAACTAGTCAGCATCTCTAGGCTGATGGAGCCTCTTCCCAGGAGCCCGAACGTGGGGCTGGCGTCACGAGGCCCGCGTGTGCGTTTCCTAGGGACCGGGAGGCTTACACAGCAGGCATTTGTTTGGCGGCCAGAAGTCTGAGGTCCAAGTGTCTGAAGAGTTGGGTTCTCTCTGCGTGGCTTGTAGAGGGCGTCTTCTCCCCGTGTCCTACTTGGTCGTCCCTCGGTGTGTGTGTGTGTGTCCTCATCTTCTCTTCCAATCAGACACTGGTCAGATTGGGTGAGCACCCACCCTAACAACCCTAATTTAACTTGACTGGCTCTGTGAAGACCTTGTCTCCACATACAGTACTGGGGTTGGGGCTTCAACGTATGAGTGTGAGGGGACACAGTTGAGCCCGTAACAGCCGCGTTTGGTTACTGAGTGGCCCCAGTGATGGGGCCAACCATGCCAGCTGTCCCGGGTTTCACAGACTCTGGAAGCTGCAGATTAGCGAGGCTGACTCCAGTCCCCAAAGAAGTTATGGGACGCATCATTACACACTGGCTTTGAGAGCACTTAGGAAAAGAAGTCGCGACCACTGGACACACGTTCACAGGAATTGTGCCTAAGCCCCTTCATGCCTTCTTTTTCAATTAAATTCACAGGTTAGCAAATGTTTGTTAAGCACCTACTCTGTGCCAATGTGCTCAGGCACAGGCCCCACCTCAAGGAGTTCACATTGTCACAAGGGAGCCCGGCAGCCGAGTGAGCACCTGTTGTGTGTTCCTGCAGTGTGAGAACGGCACGGACGCAGGAAGTGCCTGGCACAGAGAGCGCACAGAGCGTGAATTTTATCTGAGGGGCTGGAGGAGAGGTGTGAAAGGAAGCTTCCCAAGAAGATAATGGGCTGGGATTTGAAGAAAACACTATTTTCCGCCAGAGGAGAGGACCCGGAGCTCCCCATGCAGACGGTGGGGGGTGCTGCCCAGGAAGTCCCCGTCGAAGCATTTCCAAACGTTCCGATAGGAGAGGACACGTGTTCAGAAAACCGCAACATGCTTGTTGGCTTTTTCTTTTTGGAAGATAAAACCTCAAATGACGCGGGCGGTTGAGAGAGCAAGGGGAAGTCAGAGGTCTCTGCCGCGCTCACAAGCCAGAACTTTCTCCACTAGTAACAGAAATGAAGGGGTGCTTGGAAATGGAGAGGAGATATCAGAATGGGTACCTGCGACAGAAGCGCCACTTAGACCGTGGCAGGAAAGCAGGGAAGGTATCGGCTCGTGCAGGAAAAAGAGCAAGAACAGGCAGAGGGACTGGCAGCTGGGGACTGTGCCTGACGGTGTCTCTGACCCTCTGGCCTCTGCTTCCTCTCGGTGCTGGTTCTGACTTGTTTTATCACCAGCCCACCCCTGCTTCTGCCAGGGCTGGATCCGGGGCTGCTCACAGTCCCTGAGCTCACATCCGACAAGCCCAGCCATTCAACAAGAAGCTCAGTACTCCCCTGGTTTGATCTAGGGATCTGCGAGCCACACCCTTCATCTCATCAGGGAGACTTGTATGTGACTGCATATGCTGGACTTTTGATTTTTTCAGCCATATAAGACAATGGTTGAATAGCCACACCCTTAGCTTTTCTTTTCTTTTCCCCCCTCGGGCATGCTTTCCTGGCAGTGAATCTCTTAATTTTAGCATCTTTTTGCAATCTGGATAGGTTGAGAATTTTCAAAATCATCAAGTCCTGGTTCCTTTTGTTTAGCATTTATTCCTTCAATCTATCTCATCCCTCTTGCATTTTACTATGAGCAGCAAGGAGAAACCAGGCTGCACCTTCAAAACTTCACCTGTGGATTTCCTCAGTTAGGTGTTCAGATTCGTTCCTTCCAACTCTGTTTGCACACCGCTGCGGGACACAAGTCCCCCAGGCTTCCGGCCGCTACGTAGCAAGCATCTGCTCTCCCCGGTGGCAACAGCACACTCCTGGTTTCTTCTAAGCCCTTGGCAGCAGCTCCTCCAGCATCGTATTTCCACCAACCGTCGGCTCGTGACGGCTCCAGCCTTCTCCAAGGCCATCTGCCTCTTTCTGTCACGCCGCTCACTCTCTTCTGAGCCGGCAGAGTCCTCAGCCTCCGTGTTTATATGAACAGTTTCTCAAGCTCCTCAAAGTTCTTTCGGCCTCTGCCCACTGCCCAATTCCAAAGCCATGCATAGTTTTAAAAACTACACTTTTTTCCCACATCCACCCCTCATTCCTGGTCTCAGCGTCTGCCTTAGTTTTACGGTCCTGCTGTCACAAATTACCGCAAATTCCGTGGCTTAACACAAGTTTGTTATCTTATCGTTCTCAGAGACAAAAGGTTTAACACGAGTGTCCCTGAGCTAAAATCGAAGTGTCAGCAGGGCTGAGTTCCTTCTGGAGGTTCTAGGGGAGAATCCGTTTCCTGCCTTTTCCAGCTTCTAGAAGCACCTGCGGCCGTTGGCGGGTAGCGCCTCCCTCCACCCTCACAGGCAGGGACCGCCATCACCCCTGCCTGTCAGCCTCACCACACCTCCTGCCACCCGACTCTTTCTCTCACTTGTAGGGACTCTTGTGACTGCACTGCACCCACTGGGGAGTCCCGGGTACTCTCCCTGTCCTGAACATCAGCAACCTTAATTCTGTCTGCAGCCTGAACTTCTCTTTGCCATGAGAGGTAACGTGTTCGTGGCCTTTGGGGATTAGGATCCGGACTTTTTTTTTTTTTTTTTTTTTGAGACAGAGTCTCACTTTGCTGCCCTGGCTAGAGTGCCATGGCGTCAGCCTACCTCACGGCAACCTCAAACTCCTGGGCTCAAGCGATCCTCCTGCCTCAGCCTCCTGAGTAGCTGGGACTACAAGCATGTGCCACCATGCTCGGCTAATTTTTCTATATATTTTTAGTTGGCTAATTAATTTCTTTCTATTTATAGTAGAGATGAGGTCTCACTCTTGCTCAGGCTGGTCTCGAACTCCTGACCTTGAGTGATCTGCCCACCTCGGCCTCCCAGAGTGCTAGGATTACAGGCGTGAGCCACCACGCCCGGCCAGGATCCGGACGTTTTTGGAGCCATTATTCCGTCCACCTCAACCTCAAAGGTGAGTTTGAGGCTGCTGCCCTGGATTCCGGGGGATGACATCCGAAACAAAACCTGTCATCATCTCAAATTCTCAGTGTCCTCAGATGAAAGTAGGATAGTGTGTGTTTACAGCGGACAGTGACCCATGTAGAATTCCCTCTCCTGGCCCTTGGGAGCCGGGGTTAGAAGAAGGAGAGCCGTGGTGTGCTGCGGAGTGTCTTTGAGCCCACGCACGGATATTTCGTTCACACGGTGCATGGCCGTTGCGATTACCCGACTCTAACCATCCACACACACGTTCTTTGACGGTGACCCAGCTCTGCCGCCCGCCGCGGTGGCTCTGCGGGTGAGCTTGGGCTCAGCCTCGGCCTGTGAACTGTAAAGGAAAACAAAGTTCAAGGGATTTGGGCAGAGTTACAGTTAGAAATGTAAATGTAAATAATCAAATTTTGAAAACATTTATAGGTTTATAACTATTGCTTAACTTTTATATTTTTCAAATAAGGTCTAGTTTTTCTCTTATTTAACCACAGAAAATAAAGCACAGCCTTCACAGATAGGGAGCCTACGCTCTAGAGATAACAATATCCACAACGAAACAGCTAGCATTTGCTGAGCATGTGAGCTAAGTTATCTGCCTGGGCTAAGTTACCTGCATGGGCTAAGTTATCTGCATGGGCTAAGTTATCTGAAGGCCCACCTCCAGTTAGGGGAGGTCAGAGAGGTCTCTAAACGATAAGATCAAGTAAGAAATAAGAGGTTTTCTGAGGGATTTCACACACACACACGGGGTGCCCTGTGCCTTGCATGTTATCTTATTTAAGCCTTTCAGCAGCACTGTGAAATAATAACACTTTGGTATATGAATGTATACGAAAGGTTCAATGAAAGAAAGTAACTTTCCTGAGTTGTCACAACTAGACAGTGGCAAACCAGGTGACACACCTGAATATGTCCGATTCCCAAGTGCCTCTCCTCTCCTTCCCTTGCTGTCTTCTGAGAAGCACAGGCGAGTTCTTTGAAAGACCCAGGGGCAAGATGTCACGGCATGGCACAGCCGGCGAGAGCGTCACAGGAGGAAAAGGCAGAATGGGTAGGTGGAGAGGTGAGGAAGGACGCTCACGCCGGGCTAACAGGAGAGCAAGAGCAACATCACAGTTGGAGAGAGCTTGAGACGGGTCCAGGAGAACGAGGAGGTCGTTAGCTGCACACAGACACGGGAAGAAAGTAACGGAGGGGCAGCCTGACTCACCCAGCAGTTTCCAATCTGGAGGACGCTGGATGGAGGGCTGTCATGCAGCCGTGTTTAGTAGGCAAAGGGGACCCCCAAAAACCCATGAGCAAGGCATTGCTCTAATCGGAGCTGCGCTTAGAGATTCGCTGACTGCAGTGCGCCCGACGCTGGAGAGGAAGGAGCGGGGGCGCTGGGACCCATGCGAAGGTGGCTGCCTGGTCCCCATGCGTGTGGGCTGATGAGGGTCTGAGTCACAGGAGTGGGAGGGGGATGGGAAAAGAGAGGCCAGGTGCACAGAGGACACGAGGGGCTGAGGACAAGGCTGGCAGGCTGTGACAGCTGACGGGACGGGAAACGTGAGGGAGAAGTTACAAGTGTCTGGCAGGAGGGCTTCCCGCCTGGCAGGGCAGGAGGACATGCAGGAATGCAGGTGCCCAAGGGACATGGGGATGAGGCGCCGGATCTTGGGAAAAGATCTGGACTACGGATGCCAATTCCGGAGTCCAAGGGGCTTCCAACATCTCCACATCCTCCAAACATTGTTTTTTTTTGTTTCTTTGATAATAGCCGTCTTAACAGGTATGAGGTGGTATCCCACTGTGGCTCTGATTGCGTTTCTCAGTGATTAGTGGTGTTGAACATCTTTTCTTATATCTGTTGGCCACTTGTATGTCTTTCCTTGGAGAAATATCTAAGTCCTTGGCCCATTTTTAAAATTGGGTTATTAATTCTTTGCCTTTGAGTTGCAGGCGTTCCTTACCTGTTTTGGAAATTAACTTATCAGATACACGGTTTGCAATATTTTCTCCCATCCCACAGCTTGCCTTCCACTCTATCTATTGTTTCCTTTGCTGTGCAGAAGCTCTTTAGTTTGAGGCAGGTCCACTACTTACCTATGTTTGATTTGGCTTCCTGTATTTTGGTGTCTTATCTGTGAAATCCTCACGAAGAACAATGTCATGAAGCTTTGCCCCTGTGTTTTCTTGCAGGAGTTTTACAGTTTCGGGTCTTACATAAGCTCAATTTCTTCTTCCACAATGCTGCAGGGCCTGGGAGTCCTAAACAAGGGCCTCGTTGTCACTGCATTACATGGGTGGCTCCCGTCACAGCAGTCCATGGGGACTCCTGGTGGAGCAGACGCAATGCCTGGAACACGGGTTTGTGCTGAACAAATGCTCAGGTCCCTCCCCTTTAGCCTTCCCGCCATGACAAGGCAGGGGATGCGGTGGGATACGTCACCTTTCCCGCTGACACGTGCCTGGGAAAAGCAGGTGCCAGCCCCTCACGGGGCGGCAGTCTGTACCTTCCACAGTGTCCAGCCCCAAGAAAAACCGCGCTGCGCTGAGAACGGGCAGCTCAGAATGAAGTGAGTGAGAGTGACAAGTGAGCCCCCGGTTTTCCCTTCCTTCCTGTAATGGCACTGATGCCAGGGCTGGGGGTACATGTCCTTACCTGTGTTCACCGTCTCTGTGTCTGCCAAAGCCCACTGTGAGGCTACGCTCAGGTGCGCTTGTCTCCCCCCGGCTTCCAACCCGTCCTTCACACCCTCGTCCCTTTCTGACTCTACTTTCTCTTCCTTTCTCCATCCTCTCTCCCTTCCTGTCAAAAAGAAAAGCTGTCTACAAAGACAAGCTCCGTATTTTCCAAACAGTAGAAATCTTACAGAAGTGTAATTTCTGATCATGATGCCAAAATATTCTAAATTAAGACCTCTAAAGAGTATAGTCAATTGGAAATCTTAAAAGCGGTGTGCTGCATAGCTCCTGTGTTAAAGAGGAAATTGTCACGTAAACACTACACATCGATACCTACGCGATATGGCAAATTTGTAATTCAAGGAACCGTTATGGCTTCATTGGAAAACTACAGAGATCAAAAACAAATGAACTAAGCATTTAACTGCAGAAGTATAAAGCAAACCTAGAGAAGGTCAAAGGAAAGAATTAATGAAGATAATTGAAAAAATAAAGAAACAGAAACTCCCCAAGTTAGATTGACAAATAAAATCAAGAGCTAATTCTTTGCAAACACCAGTAAAATAGATAAATGTCTGGCAAATGCGACTCAAATACGTACACAGCGTTCACAGTGATAAAGAGGGACTCATTCTGGCGATGTGGAGGATTGCGGTATAGTTCCAGCACATGGTGTACAAAAACACAGAGAAATTCTGGATAAAATGTGGCAGAAAAGTATTTTTTGTTGTAAGTACACAGCAACCTCAAAACAAAGGAGAAATCACCAGGTGCCAGAAATGAAGAGGGAATTCTAAACCACAGAGCTAAGCATGAGCCGATCCTACGGCAGCCAACGGGAGCACCGGACAAAGGTCCCAGCCCAGGGCTGGATCCTGGGAACTGGGCTTGAACAGAGACGGGAGATGCAGCCTTATGACGACGCAGGATGGAGAACCGGAAATGCGATCCCGGCACGGAGTTGGAACCCTCAGGGGCCACTCTGCCTGGGAAAATGGGATTCGAAACGCTCTGTCTACCACCCTGAGGAGCAGCAAGGAAGCGACTTTGAGCCAGTGCTCTGGGTGGTCGTCAGAGAAGTAAGAACTCACGCCCGTGTTTCATGCGATTGTGGGATCCAAATTTATACCATCTTTGTGGCGCAAAATCATACAGGAAAAAATAGTAAGACACTAGGAGGGAGAGTCAGCTTTGTACATTTTAACCTTAATTAAAATTAAAGAAAATTTAAAGTCCAATTTCCCAGTGGCACTGGCCACACCTCAAGTGCTCAGAAGCCACATGTGTCCAGTGTCCCCCACACTGGACAGTGCAGGTACGGAACTTTCCATGAGGGCAGACGTGTTTAGTGGACAGCGCTGTTCTAGAGATCTCAATCAATGCTGTAAGGCAGGGGAGTGAAAAAGTTGTAAATATTGAAACAAAAGAAATAAAAGTGTATTGTTGTGTTGATATAATAGCTACCTAAAAAAATCCAAATCAACTGGCTTGATAACTATGAGAAACCGAGATATCCGAGTTCACGAAGGAGGCATGATACAAAGTAGATACAAAAACCAACAGTACATATTCAAGGAATTACTGATTGCAAAATGTGACTAAATGAAGAAGCCATGCCAACAGCAATCAAACGTATAAAACACCCGAAGAATAAGCTGAACAACGAAATGCAAGAAGAATGGAGGAAACGGCCAGGCACACAGGGAGTTCTGAAGAACCGGTGAGAAGCACTTTGCTCCTTGGGGAGAGCTCACAGCCGCAGTCACGAGAGGTACCCTTTGCTGATGCTTCGCGTGTCGTTGGCGCTCTGTGTGCATCGGCCCACTTAGCTCCCGCTGTTCTGTGAGCCGGGTCTGGGAACAGTCCTCAGCCCCTGAATGACAGCACCAAGGCAGGCAGTGGCTCAGTGACTGGGGGTCACACAGCCAGAGGCAGAGCTGGGGCCTGAATGGAAGCCGCGACTCACGTTGCTATGGAAAGAACAAGCTATTCCCAGGGTGGTGTTGGGGTACCCGGCTGGCCCTGTAGGGTCTCTACCTCATATTGTGGATAATATCCAACCTGGACTAAAGATCTGCGTATTTTCATAATTTGTGGATGTTGGGAAAGGCGGTCTCGGGCACGCGGCATTTCAGCTCCACGGCAGCGTGAGAACGGACTGGACCCTGGGACTCTTCCCGCCAAGAGATGGAGATTCTCACAGCCTGTCCGGGGCTAGCCGCTGGGGGTGGGGACATCTTTCCCTGTTTGCGGCTCTATGTGTGCTCCTTTGTTCTGCTTGAGCACATGTGTCACATGGCCCCTGGCCAGGCCCCTGCTCTATCTGTCCCCTGTGTACGTGTGTGTGTGGTGGGGATGGCGGGTCCTCCTGCTGCAGGGCAGAAGGATGCACTCAGGCCAAGTGTCCTGCGTCAGCTGCTGGGAAGGACCCGCCAGCTCTGGAGGACCCAGCCCTGAAGCTGACTTTGCTCGGTCCCTTCTCCTTATAAGTGAAGTGCAGTGCTGTGCTGTCCTCGGAGACTCCGATACCAAGATGCAGTGGGCAGAGTGCTCACACCCGTGCTCCTGATAACAGGCAGCAGATCCACTTGCTGGACAATGAAAATGCTAGAAAAGAATATGAAAGGGCATTTTTTTAACAGCCTTAAAGTGTAGGAGGTCTTTTAAGGCAAGACACATGCCAGAAATCATAAAGGAAAGTGAAAAACCTGAGAATTCAAAAATGCAAAATTACTGGCAAAAGACCATGTGCTCCAAGTTGAAAGATGGGTCCCGCGGGGCAGCAGAGCCCCTCGCGTGTGCCGTGGAAGCAGGACTGTGTGTTGTAGGACTTAACTCTTCGCAGGCAGGGAGAAGCTAGGGACAGGAGGGAGGGTGGTCTGAGCAGCCCCCACCAGGCGGTCTGAGCAGCCAGGAACCTCCAGCACCCCAATGGGGCTGCCAAGGGATGGCTCACAGTAGGGCCGTGTCCCCACACCAGGTCAGAGGTGGGACGAGGATCGAGGACAGTGAGGGGCACCTGGAGCCTGCTGCACTGCGCCTCCGTCTGCCCTCATGCCCAGGAGAGCAGAGACTGCCGCCCCTGTCTCCTCCCAAATCCCAGGCCAAGTCCTCTTCGGCTCATTCCAGCCATGTCACACAAGGACAGAGTTTGGAAAACAGAGCTCTGGCTCAGCCCAGCTGACAAAGGGAGGCAAGTGTTTGCACCTCTTTACTCAAAAAGCAAAGGCATACATGATTAAAACGGTAACAAAGATGGCATTTTCGCTTACGAGGTCGGCATAAAGTTTGAAGATTGAGAACATCTGCACTGGTTTTTCTTCTCCGAATGCTCTTGGTGGAAGCGTAGACAGAGCCAGCACCCGACGGGGTAAAGTCAGTCAGTTTCGCAGCGTCGATGAGCACACGCCCTCGGAGCAACGCCACGTCCATCCCGGAAAGAGCAGTGCAGGTGCGCGGGGGCGGGACGTGTGAGCCTGGTCCCTGCTTTATTTGCAACAGCTGATGACAACCCTAACGATGGAAGTGACCCGCCTTCATACCGGGAACCAAAGTGCAGTTGTTTCAAAATGAGGTGCGTGAAATGATGTGGAAAGGTGTTTACAATGTATAGCTAAATTAGTGAAAGGATTTGTCACCACAGGTAGGTAGGTGGGTAGGTAGGTAGGAGGAGAAGGAAGGTGTAGGGAAGAAGGGAGAGAGACAG
>CAUYRT010075938.1:0-34177 GCA_963574885.1 Lepilemur ruficaudatus
GGACTACAGGCATGCACCACAATGCCCAGCTAATTTTTTCTATATATTTTTAGTTGGCCAATTAATTTCTTTCTATTTTTAGTAGAGACAGGGTCTCGCTCTTGCTCAGGCTGGTTTCGAACTCCTGACCTTGAGCAATCCGCCCGCCTCGGCCTCCCAGAGTGCTACGATTACAGGCGTGAGCCACTGCGCCCGGTCTGAGAAAAGTTATTTATAGATTTAAGAAAATTATTTCCACGGGCATTCTCCCAATACATCAAAATACCTTTTGATATTAAACACCCTTGCAAGGGGTTTTTTAAAAATTCTCTTTAAAGAAGTAAAGGTGATGCCTTTGAAAAGCCAACAAACACACAATGTTTGTGTAAAGCCAATTCTAAGAATATCTTTAGTACTATCTGGAATTTCACATGTAGCCTCCTATAGCACATACCTTTTCCCACATGGGAGGCAATTATAATTCCTATCTCAAAGAAGCACTGAGAATAGAAGTTAATGTCTTTCAGTAATTTAAACTCCCTGGCTGCATGTCTTTGGTTTATTAATTGCAAACTAACAGATTCAAAACACAGAACTCTCATTTTAATTTCATGTTTATTCTTGCCAGGAGAAAAATACTTTTTTGCGAAAGAGCATAACATCTTATTCCTTAACTCCACAAATTTAATTGTTTAGCAAGTATTTTCATAGGACTTATCTTTCTGGCAATTCCTAGTGTTCTTTGGAAAACTTCACAAATATAGAAAGGCATAAATTTATTAAGTAAAGTACCATAAACTCTCAACTACCTGGCATAGTAAGAAAATGCAGTATTCAAATATTCACATTTAAAAAGTCACCCTCCATTAATTATGCCTCAAAAAAAGGATTAAAAAGTCACTCTATTGGTGATTTATGGACAAAAATTTTTCTAAAATTTACAACATCATAAAATATACCTAAGAAACCACAGTGAACAATGTTTCATCATTCTGATAGTTAAGAAGGTTCTTGAGGATTTGCATCATAAACAGGATTTGTCTTGGCACTACAGCAACATGCCAATTAATAGAGAATTCTAGTTGAAGACATGCCAGTTATTATTGCTACTAAAGTAGAAATCAGCTTTTAAACAACTGACTTTGGGGCCAGACAGCTCTGTGTTTGAATCTGGCCCTTCTATTTCCCAGCTGTGGGGTCCTGGGCAAGTTACTAAAGCTCTCAAAGGTTCCTCTCCTCCGTGTAAAAAGGAGTCTGCTGGAATGCTGGATTCTCTTTCCAAGTTTGACTGGGCCTCAATAACTTTTTTGTAAAGAAGAAAAGGGACCACCAAAACAAACTGATAATAGTAGGTTATCAGGACTGATGAGTTGCTATCTGATGTATCTTAAATCTGGAAGACAACTGCCATGGAATTATTAAAAATGTTTGGGAGGAGGAAGGAACTCAAGGGAAGGGAAGATGGGGGACAGAAGGAGAATTAAAAAGTGGCATTGGTAATATAGAAGCTGCCTCCTTTCCATTACATCAAAAGAAAGGTGGCCTCCCTGAAACTAACAAGTTTATGAGCGCCCCCATGGGGCGGATTATCTGAATGCGAGCCCTAGTACTCTCTGGTTACAGTAGAAATAGATCAATTATTTCAAAAAAAATAAATAAATGGGATTTTTAAAGAAAATTGTTTTAGTCCATTCGCATTTTTTATTTCTCCTAGGAAATTCTAATTATCCACATAAGGTCCCTAAATATTTTTGTAATGTTTTAAATAATGGTGTTCAGTGTTTTTAATGCTTAGTGTTTAATTCAGTAATTTAGGATGTAATTCTGAGATCACCACAAAACGAAAAACCTATGAGATTTCAACAGATAGACTGTAAGCATTTAGGAGAATAAAGTAAATTATTACTATGGTATGCTTAGTACTCTATAATTAATAACTAGCAGAAATTATTAACAGAAAAAAGTAAAAGTTCTTAATTTGTATGTTTTGCTTGCCCTATAGGTTTAGCATATAAATAAAACAAATAATAATCAGTTACCTGAATGGAAGTTAGCAAATACATAGTTATTAATATTATACCATGAAACAATATTTAGTTACCTTTCTAATATACCTGCTTTAGGTAACAGTAACATGAATTTGCACACTTTGACTCCATGTGCAGACCTCCCAGTACTTAGTACAGAAAGCAGAAGAAATAGCCCTGCCCATCTAAAACTACTTGAGGTCCATATATAAAGACTGGTCGATTTTGGTAAAACAAAAATTCTTTATACAATAGACTAACTGTGCAGTAACAAGTAATACCATATGGAGGGTAAAGCTAAAACTAAGTGTGCAGAATATTCCAATTGTGTTAAAAATAAGGTCCCAATTGTTTTTTAAAATTAAACTTTTATCTGAAACCTTAGTGGATTAAAAACTGAATATTTAGAAAATCACACACCTAATCTAAACCAACTTTCCTGGTAACATAAAGAGGTTATACTTGGGAGGAAATATTTTTTAAATACCTTCAATTGTTTTATCTAAGAAGCTATATTTATACATTTTCCCATATTTAAAATCAGGCAGTAACCATTTCCTGAGATGCCAAAAATTTGGTCTTTGGCATGAACTACTGACAATTTAGAAATAGGATGAGAGAAGACCAGTTTGAGGTCAGTTTCCAAACCAACATAAACTCAGGTATAAAGGGTTCGTTTAGGTTAACAGGTCATATGTATTCTTCTAAATTGATCACAGATGAATTTCTCAAAAAAAAAAATGTTTCAATACTTGACAATGTTGGCAGGACTGGCTTCAAGCAAGTCCTACCACAGCCCTTACCCCCCAAACTCCCAAACTAGAGACAGTATCTGTGCCACTGGAAGAATAAAAAGGCAAGCAAGTCACATCTCAATAATCTACGTAAACAGGGGGAAAGGTGTATGCTTTCTACTGGTATCGGCCTCTCCGAAAAGAAATGGATCATTAAAAACTCTGGAAACTCCAGAAATGGAATCAGAGCTCAAGATTATCATGGATTCGTGGAAGTTTCCTGTTGGAGCAGTGGCTAGCCATCTTCAAGGCAGTCTAGACAGGGAGCTATGCAGGGCTCTGTAAACACGGCACTGACAGAAAGCATTAGCTGCCTGCGCTGTACAGGTTACACCCAAATAAGTTAATCCCTTCGGCAGGTCTTGCTTTGCCAGCATATTCACTATAAAACATGTAACAGACACTTAAAATAGAAATCAAGATTATAGGCAATATTTTGGAAACCAGGTCTTCCTCAAGCTGTGGAAAAATCTGGGTGGCCCAGATTCCTTCCTTTCTTAAAATAAGACTGCTTTTCCTCCCACTCTAGAAAAGAGGTGGAAATGTTTACATGGATACATCTGATGTGTTGACACAGCTCTTAGCAATAAGTCCTTCAAAAGGGCGATCTTTTCCTTCAGGTTCTGCAACAAAGTTCTGATTGTCACCGTAAGCTGAAAAGAAAAGAACACATCCTAAGTATTCCAGTCCAGAGGTGTACAATATACTAAACTATATCATGTAAATGCTGCTTTATAGGTTATCATTCAATCCAGGAAGGGCTGGAAGAGACACTTGGTCTCCCTACAACAAACTCAGGGCTGTAAGCAGTCTCAGCAGTGCCTGGCCCAGCCTCTGGCCTGTACCCACTCTACAACCTGGCCACGTGGTGAGCAAGGTCATACTTCAACATTGACATTGACTGGAAACTGTCAATTTGCCCTCATCAGCAGCTGAATACTGTCCCCAGAGCTTCTACCCATTGATCCTAGTTATGCACCTTGGAGCCATGCAGGAAATTGTGTTCCCCAAGTCTTCATTCAATAGCAAAATCCACAATTTCCCTCAACCAGGCTTCAAAAGACATCCCAGCACTGTCTGGACCAGTCTCTCTAAGCATACTGGTAAAATTTATAACCCATTGAAACATTTCATAGCAATGTGTTCTTTTTGTACAAAAGGAATGTTAACCACACATGACTCTTTTTCCAGGAGTGTGTGAATTTTCTCCAATCATTCTAAAATCCTGGAAGAAATTTTTGTTTTTGACTCTCAAGTGCTACATTACAGGACAGAGGAAAGAGAGAGAGAGAAAAAGACAGTGCCTCTCAGGAATTTGGAAAAGTGAAAAATAAACTGCCCATTTAAATTAAAACATATTCTACCATGGATACAATCAGAAATATGTTAAAAACACAGAATACCATAGGTCTCATTTGCTACCTTGTTAAAAGTAGCAATTATGCAACTTGGCTGGAAGAAGGTGCTCCCTCCTTTACATTAGCAGAATCACACTAAGGAAAAGCAGCAGCAAGCCAGAGGCTGACCAAGGGCTACACACATCAAGCAACCCTCCAAAGCATCAGTAACCAAGAAAAGTCTCACTTTAACTATTCTAATACTTCTGGGAACCAAGGAAGAACCACTCACAATGTTTACAGGGAAACGTCAAGACAAGCAGCTCTCTCCTCATTCAAACAGTAAAGAGCAAAACAAGCAAACAAAAAAGCATCACACACACCAGACCTACAAAGAGACTACAAAATTAAAGATCAAAAGCATTCAAGAGATGCAAGAGTATATAGCCATTAAAAAGTATAACTCAAACTCAGTTTGTTCACACAGAAAGATATCCAGTTTTTATTTGGGTGACATCTTATCACTCGATTAAAAGAAAAAATCAAGTCATAAGATGTCACCCAAATAAAAACAATCTAGGAACTAAACACACCAAAATGCCAACAGTGGTTATCTCTAAGTAGGATTTCTTAATATCTTATAAGAAAATGATTACTTTTATAATCAGAAAAAAAGTTCCATTATCATAATTAAACAGGTACTTTCCAAAGCACAGAAAAAGAAGAAAACCTAATTCATATTTTAAGCTAACATAACCCTGGTTAAAAAAAAAACATTGACAGAGATAACCACATTCATCTCACTTAAGGATTATAAATGTAAAAATCTTTTTTAAAATATTAGCAAAGCAAGTTCAGAATTACACTGAAAAGGACAATATACCATTACCAAGTAGAATTTATTCTAGTTGCTTAAGACAGCTTGATGTTAGAAAATAATCTAATTAAACAATAATAATCTAATAATAAAGCTCATGGTGTTAATGATTAAAAATAGAATAAATACGATTAATACAGTATGGGGGAAATTAAAAACAAAACAAAAAAAAAAAAGAAAGAAAAACTAAGGATGGGACACTATTGCCTTAACTGCACTATTATTTAACTTTGAGCTAGATGTTCTAACCAATGCCATAAGACAAACTGAAGAAATACAAGATAGAAAAGAAGGAGATAAAAATATCATTATTTGCAGACTGATAACAGTCTATATGGAAAACTTCAGAGAATCAACTGAAAGATTATTAGAAACAGCAAAAGAATTCAGTACGGTGATCAATAATAAAATGAAAAAAATCAGGGGCATTCCTAAATTTAGGTAATAGCTAGGGAGAATTTTTTTAATTATTATTTTTAAACTTCATTAATGATACCAACAAAATCTAAAAAGTATGTAGCACAGTGCCAGACACATAGTAATTGTACAGTAAATACTGCTGAAGGGATGAAGAAAAGGAAACACTCAACACAGTAAAAATGTAAATTTTCCCCAATTTGATCTATAAACATACTATGTGCCTATTTGAAATCCCATTTGGATTTTTTTATTGCAAAGACGGTGGTAATTGAAACATAATATGAACTTTTTTTAAATGAAGTTTTACAAAATTACTCTGAAAGAAAGATAAATGAAGGAAAATTAAGAAAAATCATGAATATGTATGATAAAGGCAGTCTTAAACAATCAGATATGAAGTTGTCATTACAAAAAAACTATAGAAGCACAATGCAGGCAGTTACTAACAGCTTCAGTTACTCAACAGAGTAACAGAACAGACAGATGGACCAGAAACAGTGCAGCTATATAAAAATTCAGTGAATGAAACAGAGGGTATTTCACATCTTGGGAGGGGAATTAATGATTTAGCAAATTGAGAAAAAAATAAAATTAGATACCCACACACACCAAAATAAACTTCAAATATTTCAAAGATTTATAAACACACAAAAAACAAAAAACAAAACAAAAAAAAAAAAACAGAAGAAAAGCTTAAACAAAATTTAGATAATTAGGTAAAATATTTATGTAACCTCTGGGTGTAAAAGGCCTTTCTAAGTATGGCATCCCCTCCCTCTGTAAGAAAAAAACCACAAATAACAATACTGATAATTTCAAATAAAATTTATAACCAGGTACATATTTAAAAATGTCACTTACAAAATCAAAAGCCAAATAAACAGAAAAAATATTTGTACCAAACGTGCCAGATCAAAGTTTAATGTAGTTGACACATATAAAAAGAGAACTTTTAAATTAACAAATAAGAAGATTAGGTTAAGAACGTTATATAGGCAATTCATAAAAGAAACACAAATATGCAATAAATATATGAGATGTTTAAGACTTAAGTAATAAAAAATGTTAACCTACTGTAACATAATATTTTTACCTAACAGAGTGAGAAAGATTTTTAAAAGATAATCATAATTGGTATAGAAATGTAATTCTGTGACATACATATGTTCAAAAGGTTTAAAATTTTATACCACCCAAATCCAGGAAGTCTACCTTGAGGAATTTACTCTAACATGGGCAATAATTTAGCCATACTGAAATATCATTTACAATTAGATATAACCTAACTGTCCATGAAGAAGACAGTTGTTAAATGAATCATAGCTCATAGTTGTTAAATGGATCACAGATGAAACCATATATTTACTAGAAGAGGAATAAATTATAACTTGGAACTGGCAAAAAACTACGACTAAATATACAGAAGCAATTAAAGATGGTAATCAACTCCATTAAAAAAAAAAACACAAGCAAAGTCAAATGTCAAATGATAAAAGAGAGGAAACAATTACCATTTCTCATGAAGAGCTAATCTCTCTAATATCTTCAGGAGCTCTTAAAGATCAAGACTAAAAAGGCCAACAGTCCAATAGAAAAACGGGCAAAAGACAAAAAGATGGTTCACAGAAAAAATATGTAAATAACCCTTACCCATATGAAAACATACTCCACTTGACTCACTATATGAGAAATACAAATTTAACACTACACTGAAATAGCATTTCTCACGTATCAGATTGACAAAAAATTCAGAATATTGACAACACTCTCTGTTGGTCAGGCTGTGCAGAAACAGAAGCTCTCACACATTGCTTATGAGGGTGCCAAAGGTGACAATCCCATGAAGGAGAAAATTTGGCAACAGGTTAAAAAAACAAATTATGTATATCTGGTTTTGAGACCTCACCCTCAAAAGATACCGCCACAAATACATTTTTTTTTTTTTAAAAAAAGGACAAATTTATAGACTGCAGCGTTATTCATAATAGGAAAGGATTGGAAACCATCTAATAGCCCATCCTTAAGAAACAGGTTAAATGAATCATGTTACATTCACACAATAGAGTACTATACAGCCCTAAAGAACAAAAAGGTCTCTATGAATTAATATGGAGAGATTTATATATTATCACGTAAAAAGAGCATGATACAAAAGACTATCTTTTGTATACAAGGAAGATAAGAACACACACATACATAAACACACAGGCTTATTTCTGCAAAAAGTAACATAGGAAGAATAAGCCAGGAATTAATGAAAATGGTCACCTATAGGCAGCAGGTTAAGGAGAGGTGGGAAAGAGTGTACCTTTTTATATAACTTTATATATATGACTTCTGAACAATGCAAATGTTTTACTTATTTAAAATAAAATCAAAAAGGTTACAGGGAAAAGCAAACACTAAAAATGAATAAAAACAGAAACAAAAGATTGCATAAGATACAGAAAAATAGAATCAATTCTAATAATTTTGGAACACAATAACTTCAGTATTCTTAGTGGAATATTCTAAATTTTTAAAAAATACACAGATTTTAGACTGTATTTAGTATTTATAGTGGTACTTTTTAGTAATTTTGAAAATATTTTCTGTAAACTGTAAGATAAACCAAACACGTAAAAATATATTGATGCTTTTGGAAAGCAGGGTTCTCAAGGTGGGAGAAAGAAAATACAAATTTGGAATGGGGAAGGTAAGGAAGAAACCTATGGTGTTGGATTTGAATCGAAGGCATCAGTATGAACTAGAGATTTCATAAAAATATATTTCCTAGCCAAATCTCACTGTTGTTTTTGTAGAGCCCACAACTAAAGATGGTTTTTACATTTTTAAGTATAAAATATAAAAAAGACTATTATCCTTTTGGTGAGAGTGGATACTCAAAAGAATTGAAGACGTTGTCTCTTGGCCTGCAAAGCTTAAAAGATTTACTATCCGGAGGAAGCTTACTAACCCTTGAACTAGACTATAAAATTGTCAGAAATGTTTAAGGTAAAACAGGAGAAATGAAATATATGTTATGCTTCATTTAATCTCAATGATTAAACAACTACTAACTGGTTGGTTGTAATATCAATTCAACATATGTAAGCAGATAGACCCCTATACACGGGCACATACAGAGTCTCAGACATAGCAACGTTTTCAGACCTCCAAGCTCAAACAAATCACTTTAAGTACTAAGTCTCTCCTAGTATTACCTTGGTTGTCTTTTCACCTTTTCTTTCATACTGGTTTCGTTGTTGAATTTTCTCAGCAATCTCCTGGGCAATTTGACAAGTAGAATCATATGTGGAGAACCTGCAACAAAGTAATAAAAAGAAAAAAAGTTTAAGGTTGTTTAAAAAAAATTACTGCATTGTCTGAGTTTTTTCTTCTAGTCACAAAATTCAAACAGGAAGGGAAGATAATAACAGCACCAGTAATAGCAATGTGAATTGAACTGTACTATGTGCCAGGCACTATTCTGGATGCTTCATTTGTAATAACTCAATTAATCCACATGAGGATGCTTTGAGGTGGGTACCATTACTGTCTCCACCTCACACATGAGAAAATGAGGCACAAAGAGATAAAGCGACTTGCTCAAGTGGTACTGTCAGCTGCAAACCAAAGCTGTCTGGCCCCAGAGCTTGGGCTCTTAACTATTTTGCTGTTCTGCCAGTGAGCAATAAAGCACTTGGAGGGCCCCCGCCGCGCTAAGCACCGTTCCAGGCACTGGAGAATACAGCAGGGAACAGAATGGACAAAGGTCCTGCTTTCAAGGAGCTCACATTTTAGTGAAGGAAGAAAAGCAGAAAACAAATAAATACATAGCACGTCAGATGTTGCTATGTGCTAAGAAGAAACGTGAAGCAGGATAAAGGGCCAGAGAGTGGAGCAGGGGTGCTGTTTAGGATCGGGGGATGCTGCGGCAAGGTGAAGAAGGTAGGCATGCAAGTACCTGGAGGAGAGCTCTAGGGACAAAGGACAGACACACACCCACCTGACATCTAAGCTTGCCAGAATTCTCTCAAAACATTTATTGAGCTTCTACCTATCACTCATGGCTTTGAAGGATTCACCATGAACTTTCTCTCACAGCATTGTTACTTTCTTTCCATCTGTTTTGCAGAAAATACTTAAACATGCATACACATTTCATTTCTCCTACTTGACAGTCTGCTCCTAAAAAGCAGGGACTCTGCTGTACCAGACCAACATATTTTCCTCAACTGTCCATTACAAAACACTGAAAACTGCTGTTGGTCCTAATGTCCCAATATTTTTAAGTAAATAAACAATACATTTTTAAAAATCTTCTAACTCCCACATATCGCTTGTACACTGAGGGAACTTGATAAGTGTTTTGTTCGAATGAAGGAAAATACTCCAATCATTTTCCTTAGGAATCTTACTATAATAATTATAGCAACAGCTAGCAGCTGAGTACCTGATCTGCGCCAGGTCCCATGCTAACAGCTTCACATTATAAACTTTATTAGGATCGTATGAGGTGGGATCCTGAACCACCAACCACTATACTTCAAAGTAGTACCATTCATGTATATGTCACATACATATATTCATATATGTCATATATAGATCATTCACATATATATTCATGTATACATGTGTATGGAAAAAGAGCAGGTGATAAAAGCCAACACAGAATAAAGAAAATAGAAGGCTATTAAGGAAAATTGGGTCCTGGACCCAGCTTTGCCACATTTTACCTTTTTTTCCTCTGTGAAAAGAGGAGCTTAGGTCTGGCGCTGTGGTTCTAGCCCATGCATATGAAAATCAATAACATATAGCATGCTAGCCCTTCTGCCAAATGTGGGGTGTAACCATGAGGTGACATCCTGGGCTGACCATGAGGTTAAAGCAGGCCTCTTATTCAGACAGTAGGGAGGAGCACATTCTAGACTTGGTGAAAGACATGCAGAGCCACCAAAGATGAAAAGAAGGAAGTGTGCCTGGCACGTTCAGCCCAGTGGTGGCCCTGGTAGCCCAGTAAAGTATAAAATGGTAGAGAGGAGTAGAAGTCACTTCTACACAGCCTTGAACACCAGTCTAACCAGGTTAGACTTACAGGATATTTTATTGCCACCGGGAAACTTACACATATAAAGAGAGAGCCCTTGAAGAGGTTATGTGAAATGCTGAAGGTCACACAACCAGGACAAGCTTCTAGGTGTCTTGCCTCCAACCTTTGTATTCACACTTTAACTCTAAAGAGCAGTGGTTCTGAAACTTTGCTACACGTTGGAATCACTGGGAAATCTTTTTTTAAAGGAATACCAATGCCTGGTCCCATCCTCAGCATTCTGACTAAATTGTTATGGGGTTTGATCTGGGTGTGGGGATTTTTGGACGCCCGCCATGTGATTTCAATCTGTGGCAAAGTTTGGGAACTACTGGCCTAGAGGTAAGGGACAATCTCATTATTGTGTCAAGTACACAGGCACCTAAAGTACTAATTTAGAAAAATTAGTCTGAATCCTATTTAAATAAATAGTAATGAGAGGAAATCAGTGAGTAGTGGCAGGAGACCAGTAGAAAACTTCTCCAGCTAGTCAATGCCATAACTGGTTTCCAATATTTACTATCTGTAGGGTATTAGGGTTGGACTATGGTAAAAACAGACAACATAAAACATATAACAGAGATATTTAAAAGATGAAAACTAGTGGATATTAGTGAATAATCTGCTATGAGGAGCGAAAAAAAAAAGATGAATGATTTGAGTTTTCAGGCCTAAGACAGTGATGCCATGACATAGACCAAGGGACTGAAAAGGGAAACAGAAAAGAAGCTTCCAGACTATGAGCTGGGCCCCTTTTCTATCAGAAAAACACTGAATGTACAGTTAAATTAACATACATAAGATTTACTTTAAAGTACACCCAGAAAAGAAAAAAAAAGTATAGCAGACATGAAACAAGAATGGTAGAATATTAATAATTACAGAAATTCAGTTGTGAGTATAAAGGGGCCCATTACATCATTTTACTTTGTATATCTTTTATTTTCCATAATAAAGTTTTTAAAAAGTAAACTAACCAAAGGAGAAAAAAAAAGGCCATGCCCCTAACAAAAAATGTCCAATTAGAATAGAAAACTACTGAGGTTTAACTGTAATTTTCTCGGAAACAGTGTATCATCAACAAATAAGTTGCCTGGTGGTAAAACTAATTACCTTTGGCAAAGAATGAGTTCAGAGATAGTAATCACTTGCTACTTCTATTAAACAATGAGCTTACCACTTGCTCTGATAGGCCATTAAAATAGTAACTGCTATATTCCACTCCTAAACATTAGAACACCATCCAGGAGGGAGGCATCAGTGACCTATGAGTTTCAGTGGTACAAAGGCAAAGCTGTTGTCCAATCTGTTTTTATAGGTTTGTCAAAATCCTATCCCAGACTCCTTTTTACCCTCTTAATCAGCAACCCACTTGGTAAGGTAGCTAATGGGAGCACAGTAAAGTTCCCCCACTGTTTCACTTGCAACAGTCTAATGAGAAAGCCATTTAGTCAAACCAATTGAGAGCAACAGAAAAAGGTACAAATGCTTTGTGAACATTAACTGTGCAAGAGGTTTGGGGTCCAGTGATAGCTTCCACCAATCCAAATGGATAACCGGTCCTTATCTCTGAGCTTTATTTCCTACCTTTTGTGCAAATTGAGGGAGTTAGGTTCAGGAGGTAGAGGGCAATTTAAGAATACGAGTGTGTATCAGGGCCTTAAAAATGTTCATATCCTTGAACCAAACAGTTCTACTTCTGGTAAGGGATCCCTAGGAAATAAGAGATGGAACAAAGGGACTGCTTTTGCAATTGTATAAAAAAAAAAAAAAAAAAAACAACAAAACAAACACAAATCTAATACAGCAGAGAAAAACAAAAATAAAATTATGGTCATTCATGTAGTGTACTATTACACCATGTAAGAAAATTATGTTTTCAAAGAATGTTCAATGACATGGAGACATGCTTCCTGTTTTGTAAACATATATAAAATACAGATTAAAGCAATAAATCTATTGTAAAAAATCAGTAATGGCTATTTCCAAATGATAAAGTTAAAGATGTTATTTATTTTCTTCTCAGCAAATATTCAATAGTCCCTAAATTTTCTATCCGACGTATACAACTCTTAAAATTAGGCAGAAAAGGCTGGGCGCGGTGGCTCACGCCTATAATCCTAGCACTCTGGGAGGCCAAGGCGGGCAGATTGCTCAAGGTCAGGAGTTCGAAACCAGCCTGAGCAAGAGCGAGACCCCGTCTCTACCATAAATAGAAAGAAATTAATTGGCCAACTAAAAATATATAGAAAAAAATTAACCGGGCATGGTGGCGCATGCCTGTAGTCCCAGCTACTCGGGAGGCTGAGGCAGGAGGATTGCTTTGAGCCCAGGAGTTTGAGGTTGCTGTGAGCTAGGCTGACACCACGGCACTCACTCTAGCCCGGGCAACAGAGTGAGACTCTGTCTAAAAAAAAAAAAAAAAAAATTAGGCAGAAAAAAAAGTCAGCATTAAGTTAAGCAATTGGCTAAATAACTCAGATTTCAGGTAAATTTAACTTTGATCTTGTTTCTTCTAACAAGAAGATGTTGATTCTTCTAACAACCAGGCTGTCTGCAACTTAAATAATTATAAACTATATTAGAAATACCAACGTAAGACATAAACTCAAACAACAGCTTTATAGAGCTATGTTTTAAGTTATTAAACAGAAGGTCAAGTCTTACAGCATTTTGTTCCTTGGGATAAGAACTCATCTTTCATCATTCAGTCCTTGGGACTTAATTGCTGAATAATGACCCTTATCAGCTGCTGTTTTACTAGAGAAGTTTCTGCTAAAGGAAGAGTTCTCATATTAACTCAGGAAAGGGTGAAATGCCTTATAAACAAGTGCATAATTTCCTTCTCAGATTCCTCCAAGTGTTTTGAAGGGCCCACAAGATCTAGGTCTAGCCCCAAATGGTTACTAACTAGCTGGTGTCCAGGGATTCTGAACCTCAGTTTTTCCATCTGCGAAATAAGGGGATTGACCGGATGGACTGACATTCCACAAAAAGGTTATCTCTACTTCATTTTTACAGGAGTCTAGGGAAGCCTGCACAGCCAGGATGGGCGGGAAATCCCCGCGGCGACACGCAGCCCAGGAATAATCAGAGATTCGGCTCAAGTCCTCAGCTCCCCAGCAGTCCACCCGGTCTCCTTCCCGGGCCACCCCTGCAAGGACCAAGGGTGGCGGGATGTGGCTGAGTTCCCCTCAGCAGCGGAAGGGTCTCGCTGCCCCTCCCCTCATCTCGAAAGGCCCCCAGCGGCAATGCTAAGGGATCGCCCACTCCCCGGAAGCCCAGCCTCCCCGAAGATCCCTCCGTGCTCGGCCGCCCTCACCCGGGGCTCACCAGGGGTCCGGGGCCATCGTGCAGACTCCGCCCGCCGCTCGGACACTTCCTGCTCACAGCAGCTGACTACGGCGGCCCGCGCGGCTCAGTCTCCGCAGTTAGGCCCGTGCGCGACCGAAGCCTAGAGTTTGCAAAGTGAATAATTGGGGCCTAAGAACCATGACAGATGAAGGAAAGTTCTCCTTTAGGGGACAGTAGATGGGAGCAATCTGTTCCAACTAGGTGATGCGAACTGATGGGCGCAATTAAAATAAAATCTTTGTAGAATAGAACCTAAGCATTTTCCCAGGAAGCTGGGATCACTGCAAGACCTCCCTCTAGCAGTTACCTAAAATTTTATCCTGCTTCAAAAGCAAAACAGAACGAAGCGAACAAACTGGATTGCGGTCACAGTTGCACACTTACTAAATTTATAAACTAATTAAAACTCACTTTAAGTGAATTTTATGATATGTAAATTACACCTCAATAAAGCGCTTTAAAAATCTTTAAGTTTTTTTTATACTGCTTCAAACAGGGGCCCAAAGAAGTATCAATTATATATTATTTTATAGCAGCCTTTCCACCAACCCTCCGTGCTTGATTACGTACATTTAAAATGCCATTCATTAGGTGCTCGATTATATAGTTACCGAAAAAGTCACAGACTCTTTGGAAGAGGGGATGGAGGAACTTAGTTCTGTGCATTTCGTGCCATCCCCTAGATTTCCAGAGAAATAGCAAAATGAAGTCCTCCCTTTCTTTGCAAGAGTGCAAAAGAACTCCGGGGTTTCAGACCAGGCGTGGACGTGGCACGCATGCGCGGGGCGTTACCATAACCACCAGCAGACGCGGTCTCCCGAGCTGAGCGGCGAGCGAGCCGAGTCTCGCAAGGATGGATAACCAAATTTCGTCCGAGGCCCAGGTGGCCGAGCTGGAACTTGACGCCGTGATCGGCTTCAATGGTGAGGCCTCGAGCATTTCTAGGCGGGCTGGTTTAGGAACCCCGAGGACGTGTAGTGCAAACAGGGACAGTGAGACACCGGGTGGGACCTGAAAGGCAGTGTGGGACAATGGTGACAGCCCTGGCCAGGGCCAAGCACAGGGCGACCAGAACAGCCTCTCCCTCCCCAGGGCCTTGGAGAGTCGCTTCCTCGCTCCGAGCCTCAGGCAGTGGGATGGGTTTACCAGCTGAGACAAGCGTCAGCACCTAAAAGGGACCAAATGCCTCCTCCCCGGACCGGACAGCTGAGCAAAAGTGGTTGTAGCCCTTCTCCCGCTAGGTCAGCCCTTCCTGGCTTTGAGCCCTGCGCATCCCGCAAAGCCCTAGGCCCCTCCGTACCCACCGGGGGCTGTCTGCGTTGGCCCCTGGGACCAACTATTAATAATAAATCTTCTGAAATCCCAGTTGATGTACTAATGAGAAAGGGTTAGGAAGGGAACGTGTGTTTGAACAACCGCTTTAGAGGATGATCTTGGTCCTCTAAGCCGAAGGAAAGATTCTAAATGATGACGGTTTCAGACCAGGACTGGCGGGGAAGGCGACGCCAGGGGGAGCCAAGGGAAGAGATGTTTTGATCAGTGGAGGGGCCAGGTCGCTCTGCTCAAATCTTATTTGTGACTGCGTATTGTTTTGAACATTAAGGCGGGGGAATGTTGGAGATTTGTTTATTTTGTTTTTTTGCTTTTGTTTTTTGGGGGGTTTGTTGTTGTTTTTTGAGGGATGGGAAAAACCAATGAATTAAATTAGAAAAAGCAAACTTTTTAAAAAGTGTGATGCAATACCTGAAAGCTTTAAAGTTGTGGTAATGTAGATGCAAAACAATCACTGACTACTTAAAGCTTTAAGCACATTCATTCTAGAACTCAGCTCTTGACTCTTCCTTTTATTAATATTTTAACAGTCCTTGATAGAAATATCAGCCATCGTTAGAGCTGGTTGCAAGATCATTGGCAAAGGAATTGCATGGCCTGCCGTGAGTTGCAAAGGGTCACTGTTGAGCGAGTGTGGAGCTGCACACACAGAGCTCTGCAACTGAATTCATGCTGTTTTGAAGAGGTCTAAGAGCAAAGAAACAGTAAATTACATCCTGATGTCTTCTATGGCAATTACTAATTCTTTGCCTTTTAAAATAGCCCAAATTGATCAAATTGTTTTTACCTTGTTGGCTTTGTGATAATTTATATTCTTTCCTATAGTCAAATACACATTTATTTAGAACTACTATATGCCAAATAGCATGCTATGGGCCAAGAATACAGGGATAAATCCATAATCGTGCTTAAGAAGAGTTTAGAAAACTGAAAAAATATAGTGAAACCAAAAGAAAAATCAGCCATCATTACATTTTTAAAAGATATCATTGTTAAATTTTTGGTGTGCTATGTTAGGCTATATACTTACATATAAATATGTTTTTAAAAATAAAAGTTGCCTCATGCTGTATATATTCTCTTATAACCAGATTTTCTTTTCACTTAACAGTATGCCATCTAACTCTTTTCCTAGCAATAAATATAAGAAATAATAAAATAGCCCTATCTCTAAAAAAATAAATAATAAAAATATATACTCTATGCCATAATTGTAATATTTAATATTTCTATTGCATAGATGTGCCATAAGTTATTCAAATAATGCCCTGTTAGTAAATTTACCATAATTTCCATTTTTTACATTTATTTTAAAATGCTACAAGGAACATCTACATAGCTAAATCTTTTAGCTCTTTAACTTTTTTCCTTAGGATAAATTCTGAGTACATCCTAAAGATTTTTGATGTATCCTCCAAATGCTGTATCAGATATGCATTAGAAATGTATACAAAAAAATGTATAGGAATATTTATAATAGTTAAAAATTAGAAACAACCAAAATGTTTGTAGAAAGCATAAAGAAAAAATCAATTGTAGTATATAGTATTCATACAATAGACTACTCTGCAGCAATTTAAAAAATGAACTATTACTATAGATAGGAACATGGATGGATCTCACAAACATAATGTTGAATGGAAAAAGCCAGAAACAAAAGAGTACATATTGTATCACTCTATTCTGTAAAGTTCTAAAATGAGTGAAATTAATCTACAGGAATAGAAGTCAGAACAGTGACTACCTTTTGGGAGATATAGACTGGGAAAAGGTACATCAGAGACATCTAAGTTGTGGTAATTAATATTCTATTTCTTGATCTGGGTGTGTTTACTTGTAAAAAGTTATTGAGATTTATGTATTTTGTCTTCAGTGAAAAACATTTACTTAAAAAAGCTATACTAACTCTCGGAAAAGAGAATAGGCAAAGCTTTATGAAAGTTTTGAAGAAAAGATTCTATTCTAGGATTGAAAGAGTTGACTTATTTTAAATTCAGGTAGTCTTGAAAATTGGGTATAAATCAGTTGGTGAAGACTGAGGGCACAATATTCCAGGTAGCAGAAATAAGGAAGCAAAGAAGGAAAAGTGCGGAGTGTGGGGCCTTGCTGGTGAATGGCAAATAGCGTGATGTGGCTTCAGTTCAGGGACTGGGAGAATAACACAGGAAAGAAAGCCTGGGATTAGATTTCAGAGGCCTTAAATACCAGGTAATTGAGTTTAAATTTCGCATGGAAACAAGTTGGAAGCAAAAGCAAGGCCCCTTTTATCATTGTGACATTAGAACTCACTGTAGTGTTACATTATCAAAGTTGAATTTTAACTTGAAGGTGTCAATATGTAACTGTACTTGACACTTCTAGGTATTGTATTTTGGCAAAAATTTACTATTTAAGCAAACCAAATATAGTTGTGTTGAATAGGAAAACATTTCAAAAAGCTACAGTTATTAAGAGTTTGGTCATATACATCAACTGACTGGAGTAGATAGCCCATAACTTTCCTATTACAATATACAAAGAGCTCTTATATACTAAAACAGCAATAACAACAAAATTAATCCAGAGTCTGCAAACTATAGCCAGTGGGCCAAACTTGGCCCACTACCTGTTTTTGTAAATAAAGTTTTATTGTAACCCAGCCCTGACCATTCATTTATGTATTATCTGTAGCTGCTTTTACACTACAATAGCAGAGATAAGTAGCTGCAAAAGAGACCATGTGGCTCACAAAGCCTAAAATGTTTACTCCTTTTATAAAAAATAGACCCTGGGAATAAATAATGGGCAAAGAAATATAAATGGCTATTAGCTCAAAAAGCTTAAAAATGCTATTAAAGCAATTCACTTTTTTACATTGCAAAAGGCTAAAAACACGGATAATAGTAAGATGAGAATAAGAAATGGTTTCCAATTACTATTGCCAGTGTAAATTTTACAACCTTTTTGAACACCAGTTTTGTAGTATTTATTACAATTTTCAATGAAGATAATCTTTGAGCTTTTAAGAACTTGAATCACTTATTCAAGTTTTCAGAAAATTTATGTACACTAAGGTTCACTGTGATATTGTCTATAATATCCCAAATATTGGAAAAAACAACCCAAATGTCTCTTGGTAAGAAATTAGTTTGAAAAATTATAGTCCAGAAATGTTTTGAAAGTAGATAGAGGTAGTGGTTGCACAATATTGTGAATGTACTAAATGCCACTAAATTGTTCACAATAAAATGGCTAATTTTACAGTATGTGAATTTCACCCCAATAAATTATTTTTTAAAATTATAATTCTTTTGTACAATTAAATACTGTATAACCCTTAAGAAAAATGAGATAGATCTTTATGGAATAACAAGGAGAGATGTCAAAGACATATTAAGTGTAAAATGCAATTTGCCCGATAGTATGTATGATAAGAGCCTGTTAAAGAAGTGT
Source organism: Lepilemur ruficaudatus (assembly GCA_963574885.1). Lineage (NCBI taxonomy): Eukaryota > Metazoa > Chordata > Mammalia > Primates > Lepilemuridae > Lepilemur > Lepilemur ruficaudatus. The sequence goes on from CAUYRT010075938.1 coordinate 18,624, forward strand.
GTGAGTGTGTAGTGTGTGTGTGTGTGTGTGAGAGAGAGAGAGAGAGGCAGGGAAGAAGAGAGAATATTCATTATAGTGGACATGTATCGTTTTGGCTACTCACTATCTGAATATCATTCTAATTTGAGGAGAATCCCAGGATAGGTAGGAGTTGGTTCCATTGCCTTTGGTGAGAGCCTGAAACAAGCAGGTATTTCGTCTCCTAACTCTTTGGCAGCCAATCGAGAGAGATATGACATGATAGGCTCAGCCAATCAGATGTCCCCACAGAGAAGTTCCTGTCTCAATGCAAAGGAGGAGAGCGCAGTGGAGTCCACTGAACATCGCACTTAACGTTTGTTTGTGTATGGTGTGAAGTAGGGATCTAATTTCATTTTTTCCATATGAGTAGCCATGATTGTTTATAAGAAGTCTGCAGCTAGAAAAAATAAATATATTTTTAGAAGGAATAGATTGTCCCTAAGACACAAACCTTGGTATTATAAGGATTTACTGCATAAAAAAGGAATGCTCACAATTAAAATGAATTATATATTCAATAACTACATTTGGCCATTTGAGCAAAAATATCCATTTAACTATAGGAATCACATAATATACCAAAATAAATTCCAGAGGGAGTTAAATATAAAAGAATAATTAATTTAAAACCCAGAAGACTATGTTAATAAATATTTATGACTCTTTTATGGGGAAGGAAATAGCAACAATAAAGATTTTTTAAAACTGGGGAATACGCCAGTCACAGTGGCACACACCTGTAATCCCAGCTACTCGGGAGGCTGAGACGGGAGGATCTCTTGAGCCCAGGAGTTCAAGACTAGCCTGGGAAACACAGCAAGACACTGTCTTAAAACAAACAAACAAACAAAAGACAGAAATAAATGTAATAAGAAATGTGTGAGATATTTATGAAGAAAAATTGAAAATACTACTGGAAGACATAAAAGGAAAGATATGGGGAAACATACCCTGTTTTTAGAAAAGAGATATATTATTATAAAAATTATTCTTCCTCAAACTATACATTTAGTACAATTTTGATGCAGGGGGTGCCACAATGAAGGGAGGAAAGCCCCCTGAACTCACCAGGTGAGTTCTTGGCTTCTCACTGGAGAGAATTTGAGAGCGAGCCAACTAGTGCCAGAAAGCTTATTGACACAGAGACTGACAACCAAGAGGTTTTTGAGATCCCACGCAAGTCAAATGAATTACAAACCCAGCTCACTAAGAAACCAAAGATAAAGCTGGAGCTTAAGAGTCCTAGCTGCACGCCACTGATCCATGTAGTGACAGTAGTATAGCAAAAGTAAAACTTTTTGTTGCCGATTGTCCCAGTGGCATTCCTCACAGTGGTGAAGCAAACAACCCAAGGAATGATAACTGGCCGGCTGCTGGGGAAAATGATACATCTCACCTTCAGGGCAGGCAAAGATAAGTCATTGGAAATTATTATGACAGAGGCAGCAGGGAAAATGCTGACGGAGGGCAGAGGGTGGCTCGGTCTTCAGTAAGAATGAGATAAATTCAGGACTGGCTGCTAATGCAAGTGTCCATCCCGGATCCAGAGTTAAACTAATCAATGAGGAGCCCTTTTCCAAATGCTGAAAACCCTGGGGCATCCACAGGGGGTGGCGTGTGGCCTGTTTCAGCCAACTGGTGTCTCCAAAGGGCCTGTTTCAGCCTCCCAATTGGTGTTGCTGAAACAACGTGGGTCTGGCATCCCAGAGTCACCACAACATAGAATCTCTCCAAACAAAAGGAAAAAGAATTTCAAAGTAAATGAGGAAAGTGCCCTGCCCTACACAAAATGAAAACAATGGCCCAAATGGCCCAAGCAGAGATTATAAATGCAGCAACGCAATAAGCACAAGCATGCATTTATGGACTAAAGAGCAAGACAGGTCAGCGGGCACAATCCGAAACACAAGACACTGAAGAGGGGAAGTAAAAGAAGGAAGTGAATTATTGGACTCCTGCTTGGTGCAGGAGAAAATCCCCACCAACTCCCAGGGCTGGGGTGGCCTGAGGTCTGCCAACTACTGGAATCTTTACGGCTTGGTAAACCCCTGCCACCCTGTTACCAGGGGAGCCATAGTTAGGTGGATGGAATGAGTTTATATCCTCCAATTCAGCAGTCCCCAACCTTTTTAGCATCAGGGACTGTTTCATGGAAGACAGTTTTTCCATGGATGAGAGTGAGGGTGGGAGGGAGATGGTTTCAGGATGATTCAAGTACATTACATTTTTTGTGCAGTCAAACCTCTCTGCTAATGACAATCTGTATTTGTAGCCGCTCCCCAGTGCCAGCATAACTGCCTCAGCTCCCCCTCAGATCTATCATTAGGCATTAGCTTCTCATAAGGAGCACATGACCTAGGTCCCTCACACACGCAGTTTACAGTAGGATTCGGGCTCCAATGAGAATCTAATGCCAAAGCTGATCTGACAGGAGGCAAAGCTCAAGTGGTGATGCCAGTGATAGGGAGAGGCTGTAAATACAGAAGCTTCATTTGCTTGCCCACCACTCACCTCCTGCTGTGTGCCCGGTTCCTAACAGGCCATGGACTGGTACCAGTCCCCAGCCCTGGGGATTGGGGACCGCAGCTCCAATTCAGAAGGAAAGTCCCAAGAACAGAGTTGGAAAGAGATGGACTGGTGGGGCAGGCTGCTAAAGATGTGACCAGTGGCAGTAGTCTGGGACACCCAGACCACAGGAACATACAAACCGGCTACCAAGTCAGAGGCCCTGCAGCCACCTCCCTTACTTGCCCAAAATTGAGAGGAACACTCAGGTCAGAAATTAGAATGAGAATGAAAGAGTCTGAGACTTCAGAAGACAAAAGAACCAAATGAACCCAAGATTATCAAACCAAACTAGACAAAGGGAGATTCACCCGTCTGTGGGCCTCTGAATAATGCCACATGGTCTTAATTTGGAGTTCAGGTACGAGGGTTGTGTCTCTCTTTGTCCCATCTGGGTCGCCAGAAGGCTGATGCAGGGGGTGCCCCAATGAAGGGAGGAAAGCCCCCCAAACTGGCCAAGTGGGTTCTTGGCTTCTTGCAGGAATGAATTTGAGAGCAAGCCAATCAGCTATAAAAAGGTTTTATGTCCTTTGAGGCAGAGACAGACAACAGATCCAACTCCACAGACAGAGTAGGGATCCTTTCTCGAGTAGGAGGGGGACCCGTTATGGAACAATAGTAACATTTTTTAAAATATTTAAAAACCCAGTATGTGACTAACATTATCTTGTGATCAGGCTATAAAGGTTAATCATAAACTGCTGTCACAGAAAGGTAAGCGCAAACGGTTTGTAATCCATCCAACCTCGAGTGGTCGTGGGCCAGCGACTTGCTGGCGACTTCCTCGTTGAGGGTGGTGAGGGTCTGGCATCGTCCAGGATGGCTGTTCTCAGGCTGTCTCCACATTCTTTTTTGCCTTATCCCTACGTTAATCTCGCTAAAGATACAAACATGATTTTTAACTACTCAAGTTGACGTTAAAGTTTATGTTGTAAAATAAATATGAAGATTAACCAAAAAAATTCTGACAAAAGATGAGTAATAAGGGAGGATCTACGTCTGTTTCATACTCAAACATATTACAAGTGTTTATAATTGTCGAAATGGTTCTTGGCAAATATTTGGAGTATGGTTTCTGCCTGAGCAAAGACATCTCACTGTGAAAGGTCCCAGGCTCTTTGGCATGCCTGAGGGTCACTTAAAGCTGAAACCCAAATTTTAAAAAAACTTTTTCTCTATTATATTGAGATATACTTGACAAATAAAAATTATATAGATTTAAGGTATATAACATAATGTTTTGATATATGTATACATTGTGAAATGATTCCCATAATCAAGCTAATTAACATATTTGCCTCATATGATTACATTTCTTGTGTGTGATGAGAACACTTAAGATCAACTCTCTTAGCAAACTTCAAGTATGCAATGCAGTATTATTATATAACTGTAGTCACCATGCTGCCCATTAGGTCTCCAGAACTCACTCATCCTGCATAACTGAACCATTGTGCCCTTTGACCAGCACCTCCCCGTTTGCCCCTAGCAACCATCATCTACTCTCTGCTTTTATAAGTTTGGCTTTTTTAGATTCCATATATAAGAGAGAAAATGCAATATTTGTCTTTCTGTGTCTGGCTTATTTCACTCAGCATAATGTCCTCTAGGTTCACTAAAAAATAGGCTAAGGACCTGAATAGATGTTTCTAAAGAGAAGACATACTAATGGCCAACAGGTATATAAAAAGCTGCTCAACCTAGCACTCTGGGAGGCCAAGGCGGGTGGATCGCTCAAGGCCAGGAGTTCGAAACCAGCCTGAGCAAGAGAGGCTCTACTAAAAATAGAAAGAAATTAATTGGCCAACTAAAAATATATAGAAAAAATTAGCCAGGCATGGTGGCACATGCTTGTAGTCCCAGCTTCTCAGGAGGCTGAGGCAGTAGGATTGCTTTAGCCCAGGAGTTTGAGGTTGCTGTGAGCTAGGCCGATGCCACGGCACTGTAGCCTGGGCAGCAGAGTGAGACTCCGTCTCAAAAAAAAAAAGCAAAAAAGTTGCTCAACACTGCTAATCATCATCAAAACCCCGATGAAATATCACCTCACCGCCTGTTTAGAATGGCCATTATCAAAAACACAAAAGATAACCAGTGTTGGTGAGGAGGTAGAGAAAGGAGAACCTTTGTGCACTGTTGGTGGGGATGTAAATTGGTACAGCCATTATGGAAACCAGCATGGAGGTTCCTCAGAAAATTAAAAATAGAACTGCCACGTGATCCAGCAATCCAACCTGGGGTATATATCGGGAAGAAATGAAATCAGTATCTTGAAGAGATATTTGCATCTCCATGTTAATTGCAACAATACAACAGCCAAGATGTGGAAACAATCTAAGCGTCCATCAACAGATGAATGGATGAAGAAAACGTGTTATGTAAATGCAATGTAATATTATTCAGCCTTAAAAGGAAATTATGTCATTTGCAACAACGTGGATGAACCTGGAGGACATTATGCTATGCTCAGTAAAATAAGCCAAATTTTTATCTTTACCAAATGTTTGCCTGAGGTGGTGGATTCACATTCTCCCTATGCCCGTACATGCACCCTGTGCTCAGGCTACAAGAATTGGCCCCAGGACCTTGTTGTCCAACCTGAGGTTCCTGGACCAGCACCAGCATCACTTGGGAGCTTGTTAGAAATGCAGAATCTCAGCCCCACCCCAGACCTGAACTCAGAACCTGCTTTTTAACAGGATTCCTCAGGGTCTTGATGCACATTGAAGTCCGAGAAGCCATGTACTAGACCAACATTCTTGTCAGTGGAATAAAATTGCCTATTACCCCCAACCTATTTTAATTGAACTAAGGCTTATTTCAAAAGAGTTGTGTTTTGTACTCAAGTAAAAAATTACCAGCCACTTCTGCACCTGATTATTGTTACTTTTAATCTCTCTCTTTTAGGACATGTGCCCATGGGTCTCAAATGCCATCCTGACCAGGAGCATCTGATTTATCCTCTGGGTTGCACAATCCTCATTCAGGCAATAAATACCAATGAGCAGAATTTCCTGCACGGTCACCAGAACAACGTCTCCTGTCTATCCATCTCCACAAGAGGAGATTACATTGCCTCCGGACAAGTCACATTCATGGGGTTCAAGGTGAACAAAGTGAAAATAACTCATTGTGAATAGATTTTAGGGTGATTTTTCACCAAAAAGGGTAGCTATCTCCTCAGATTCTTTTAAAGCCTGTCTATGATCTAACACTGTATTCTTGTCTCCAGGCAGATATCATTTTGTGGGATTATAAGAAAAGGGAGCTGATTGCTCGACTGTCACTTCACAAGGGCAAAATTGAAGCTCTGGCCTTTTCGCCAAATGATTTGTACTTGGTATCGCTAGGAGGCCCAGATGATGGAAGGTAATGAACTAAACGTATTTACTTATTTCTTGCCAAGTATATTTCCAGAAGTGTCAAGAATCCTGTCCCCTGTAATGTTCTCTAATGGCCCGACTGTACTTGAGTGTCCGTGTATTTGAGGTGATAGCTATCCCAATTACCTTGATTTGATCATTATGCATTGAATACAGATATCAAAATATCACATGTACTCCAAAATATGTAGAACTATGATATAACAATAAAAAAGCTTCCAAGGTGATTCTAATATCCAGCTAAATCCAAGATCCATTCCTGTAAAAGAAAGACATCATCATCATCATCATCATCGTCATCGTCGTCATTAAAGACAGCAGCTAAATTTGTTAAGCACTTACTATGTGGCAGGCGTGTGCTGAACATTTTAATTCCATTATCTTGTTTAAGCCCCACAACAACTCCAGGAGGTGGAAGCTATTGATGCCAGATAACAGATAAGGAACTCCGGTCACCAGCTGGTAAGCGGCAGAGCTGGGAGACAAACCCCTCCAGATGTGGCATTTTTAACTTGCTTCTCCGTGACATGATCTTGCCCTTGAGTTAACTCACAGTCAAGTTGGTAGGCACAGAACACAGACAAATGAAACTGAAAACAAAACATATATTTAAAAGCATTATATTAGGAACAACAGCCAATACAGTTCATATTCCTATGTAAATGCTAAAGGAACATAGTCTGCAGAAGAAAAATAATAACACCTGAGGTTTGTGTAAGATCTAATACTTCATATTTTTACATGTATTATCTTGTTTGAGTTTCACAGGTTTATTACAAAAGAAATTTACCCTTACGTATAGTTATATATTGACAGTTCTTCTCTCACAAGATAGGAAGTCAACAAAATTTTCATGAGATTGCCTCCTTTACCACATTCATGAGTATTCACACCTTCCTTAGGCTGTTGCCACTGAACTGTTTTTGATAAGAAACATATAAAGAAATCTCCTATTAACATTCTTAGCTCAACTGAAAGCAGTTTTCTCAACCTTGAGTGCACACTGGAATCACCTGGTAAGATTTTAAAAATTCTGATGCCTCAGTCCCAGCCCCAGAGACTCTTGGAGCTTGGCCATTAGGCCAGCCCCATCCCACCCCCACCAGACTAGGCCTTGGGGGAGAAAAATGGCTCCTTAACCAAGGTAAATCTGGCAAAACTGTTAATTTCCTCTGTATTTTTACGCTTGATTTAAGGCTATCTAAAATTTGCTTGCAAAAATGTCGGGAATATTGAGAAGCCAAAAGGAAGAAAGGAAAACAAACCTTGCTGTACTAAGAAACTGCAATGTGCCTGTGCCTGAATTAGTCCCTGTGCTGAGGAGCCAGGGTGGTGCTCATTGGTTTTGGATAGTCAGGGGTCAACCCTGAGTGTGTAGGAGGGTTCCGTCCCACCCAAACCACCTAGCTTCTGCACAGAGGCGGGGAAACAGGAGAGAAGCTGCCAACTGTAGTGGACATTCTACAGACTTGATATTTTGTAACCTATTTATGAAACTTGTTTGTATTGATGTTATTATGCTATCTATGTTATAATGCAACCTGATTTTGACTAACTTTGCACTGAGAACATCTCCTATATATGTACTCGTAAGAATATATCTCATTCTTTGCAATGACTGCATGGTATTCCATAGTACAGATGTGTGGAATCTATTTGGCCAACTCCCTATGTCCATGCCCTCTGTTTATTTCTAAAATTTAAATTTGCATTTGAAAAATTAAAGCTATACCTGGCCATGGTTTACAAAGAAACCGTGTTTTCCTATTACGCAAAAGGATCCAAAATGCAAAAGTATGAGTTTCCCAATGCCACCCCTCACATCTACCTCACCACAGAGGGCCCCACTCTGCATAGGCACTTGAATTTTTTGGGCAGCTTTGTTGAGATTTATTTCACATGCCGTCAAACCTACCCATTTAAACTGTTCAGTTGAGTGGTTTTTAGTGTATTCACGGGGTTTGTAACCATTACCACAATCGATTTTAGAACATTTTCAACACCCGTACCCATTAGTAGTCACTCCCCATCCCTCCTTCTCCCACTCCCAGGCAACCACTAATCTACTTTCTATCTCCATAGATTTGCCTATTCTAGACATTTCGCATAAATGGTATCATACAATACGTGGCTTTTTGTGACTGGCCTCTTCCACTTAGCATCATATTTTCAAAGTTCATCCATTTGTGGCATAAACCAGTACTTCACTTTTTATTGTCAAATAATATGCCATTGTTTGTATCTCCCACATTTTCTTTAACCATGAATCAATTGCTGGACTTTTGGGTCTTTTCTACTTTTAAGCTATTATTAACAACAGTGTTATGAACATTCATGTACAAGAGTTTATGTGGATGTATGTTTCCATTTCTCTTGGGTATGAGGCACCTGGTTTTAACAGTGGTTGGTTTTTGGTTCATCATCTAGTTATCATTTCAACTTTTTAAGTGGTTTGTTTCTCAATTTTTCCACTTTAGATGGTATCTATCAATTTCTTACTATGAAACAAGAAAAATTTATGTCTCCTATTTTCCCATTCATAGTGATCTTGGCTACACTTTGATTTTAGACCACCTGTCATAATACATTCTATATGTAAAAAGTTAGGAAATAAAGAAAGATAGGCATATTTTTACATTAACTAGGTTTGTAAAATTTTCATTCTTTTTCTTGAAATATTTTGATTCAAATGTTTAACATAATACCCTCTCCCCAGCATTTTTGAATAGTCCTAACCACTATTCAGTTTAGGACTAAGTTGTATGATTACACCCAGAGAGAAGGAAATGTAACCTTGAAGCAGTGCTTCTCAAAGTGTGGTCCCCAGACCTGCAGCACCCACATCACATGGGACTTGCAAGAAAAGCAGATCCTCAGATCCCATGAACTGAATCAGAAACTCTAGGAGTGGGGTGTCGCAGTCTCTGTTTTAGTAATTCTGATTCTGATCCAGATGCATGTTCAGGTTTGAGACAACTTAGGTTGTCCTCTTTATTGCATTCTTTTTTAAAAAGCTGGAATACCTCCCCGAGGAAAATTTTTATATCAGGTAAATGGGTGGTAGACTTTAAGGCCTTGCGCTTCTGAAAATGTCTTTATTTTAGCGTCAGACCTGATTTGATGGGCTTACTGGTTTCTAGCCTCATAATCAGTTTCCTTCAAAACGTTTTAAGTGTCACCCATTTGTCTTCTAATATCCAGTGTGATTGAGTAGAGGTTTGGAGGGGGGTCAGTGTAATTTTGTTTTTCATTTGTAAGTAACCTGTTTTTTTTTTTCCCAGAACCACTGAAATATTTGTTTCTTATTTTGAAAGCCTGCTTTTCCCTGATTTTTTTTCTTTTTTTTTTTTTTTTACCCGTCTTGTTTCGGCAGTGTGGTGGTGTGGAGCATAGCTAAGAGAGATGCCATCTGTGGCAGTCCTGCTGCCGGCCTCAATGTTGGGAATGCCACCACGGTGGTCTTCTTGAGGTGCCGAGATGAGATGTTCGTGACAGCTGGCAAGTATGTGTCTGCCATCAGAGTTCTCAGAACTCATAAATCACTGTATTTGCTTGTACAGAAAACATGGTCATTCTGATCTGGGGGAACATGTCTTTAGTCCTGGATGGATATCTTATAATCTTCACGATTTTGTAGTTATTAAAAGTTCTTTTTAGCTGAAAGCAATATTTTAAATATGGTTATCTGAAAATTCTGTGATTACCACTGAAAAGATTCTGCTTACCTGCTAAACTCATCTCAAGTTGTTATTTGTTACTGGAAACATATTATCTCCAACCAGTGCTCACAAAATAATTTACACAGTGGCACAGACGCACTTATTAGTTGATGTTTCTTAGCACCTGAACTTGATTTAGGTCTCATGAAATGATAGTTTGCAAATTAACTGTCCCAGGAAGTTTCAAATGCTAAGACTGTTAGCCATAGAAGATAATTTCTGGTAGGTCACTGCTGATGGTGATCTGGCTGAATGCCTGAACAGAGGCTAACACCTGTCTAAGACAATAAATTAATTTATAGATTCACTAATCAGAGCCGTGTTTGGAGTTTGAAGGAAAGGTTAAAGATGTATATAACTGCATCCCTTTTTATGTTGTGCACTAGCTCAAAGGTGAGAAATCTGAAAATGCAGGGTTGAAGTATATGTTGGGTGAAATTGTTCTTTTCAACCCATCTGTGGCCACCCATCTGTGAAAAGTACACCTTGTTGGTTACTTTTCCAGCCAGAGAAGAGAATTTGTGCTGCTCTGCATCTATATTGTTTCCTGTCCCCACCTCGTGATACGCAGTGTGCATTTGTTCCATGGCTAATTATGAGGAAGCATTCATTCAGAGGCCATGAAACTAACTGGCCATCCTGAAAGCCAGCCCCTACCAAGTAATCTTATTAGAACGACACTCTAATGCTAAAGCAACTGGCCATATCCTACTCTATCTGCTGAGGCTACCAGTGACTGTGAAGCTCTTCAACCCCTTTCAGGGTTACAGAGTGGTTTGACTAAGCCTTTGTTTTATGGGGCTCTTTCTGCTCCCCAGCTTAAGAGCTTCAGGCATCGGTCCATTCTAATGGCGATGGACAACATTTCTCCAGGAGGGAGTCAAAAGTTGAATTTTACACCAAAAAAAAAAAAAAAAATTAGGACAATCTATATTCTAAATCTGCTTCAATTTCATGTGACACTAATAACTGAGAAAGTTAACTTTCTTAAGTAAGATTTCTGATATGGTGCTTTTAAATGCTGGGTTCTCCATCATGGTCCCAATTTCATGTAGACCATTATTTTACCCCCATGAGATGTCTTGCAAATTCCAGTATTTCAGCATCCAGATGACATTACCAGGAAAGCTATGGAAAAGCTCTTTTTTTAAAAACTTGGAAAGCACATTCAAAATATTTATTGAGCACTTACTATGTATATAACTCTTAGGAGCCGAAAAAAGCAGAAGAAAATTGACCTTGATATACTTTTAAATTAGTCTTTTCTGCCTTCAGATATTAGCTAAAGCCTTTGTGATGTTGATCTTGATATTCTTATACAATTATGAATTCAGATTAATTTGACATACAATGATTAAATACCAACCATATGTCAAGTCCTGTGTTAGGTGATAACTTTGTTTAACTTTTAGTTGCTTGGTCTCATTTCTCCTTCCCAAAGTGCTGGGATTACAGGCATGAACCACAGTGCCTGGCCCTGATTGTAATTTTTTTTTTCTATAGTGGGACAATTCGAGTGTGGGAACTGGATCTTCCAAATAGAAAAATCTGGCCAACAGAGTGCCAAACGGGACAAACAAAAAGAATAGTCATGAGTATTGGAGTAAGTATTACTTCAAGTATTATTTTAAGTAACTATTAATATGTGCTCCTGTTAACAATACTGACCAAGGGGTGGGTGTGTGTGTGTGTGTGTGTGTGTGTGTGTGTGTGTGTGTGTGTATGTGTATGTGTGTGTGTGTACACTGGGCTGGAGATAGGAAGGTGAGGCATGAACATTGGCAGGTAAATTGAGAAAGCGCGGGTGAGGGAGAGTCTCACCTCTGGAGCTCCCTTAGGAGTTGTCGGCAGGGGTGGGGAACCTGAGGCTTCAAGGCCACATTTGGCCCTCGAGATTCCCGAGCGCGGCCCCTCAACCAAATCCAAACTTCATAGAACAAATCCCAGGGCCACAAGTTCCCCACCCCTGCGCAGCTAGACACAGCAGGTAGGTCTTGTTTTGCTAGGCTCTAAACCGTCATCAGATACCCAAAGCCTGCCTCACCTGGAGGAAAATAGTGTAGCCAGGTGGCACTCAGAGCCCACAGCACATCTTTTTGCCACTGATTTTATTTCTGCTACTGGAAATAAAGTTTCTGACAATGAAACTCATTGTCAGATGCAATCTCTTCCATAAAGAGAAGTTATTAATATATTTTAAATGTGGATTCATACATTCATACATGCAAGTTGAATATCCCTTATCCAAAATGCTTGGGGACCAGAAGTGTTTCAGATTTTTGACCTTTTCAGATTTTGGAATATTTGCATTACACTTACCAGTTCAGCATCCCTAATACAAAAATCAGAAATCTGAAATGCTCCCATAAGCATTTTTTTTGAGTGTCACATTGGTGTTCAAAAAGTTTCAGATTTCAGAGCATTTCGATTTTGGATTTTCAGATTAGGGATACTCAACCTATATAACTTTATTCTCCATTGACTTACTCCTCTTGTTTAATGCATAGTCATTTTATGAATATAGACTTTGAAAAATATCAGATAAAGGAAATGCATGTCCTCTTTGGAGGAGCACACCTTCGTCCTAGGACCCTTTTGGAAGTGTCAAGAGTTAGAATTGGCAAATTATCCATGTTAACATCAGACCCAAATAGACTTCAAGTGAAATGAACAGACTAATTTCCTCCTGTTCTCTGCGTGGCCTCTCAGAACCATACTGACCCATCTTGGAGTCTGGGGAAACAGAAGTAGCCACAAATGTCTTTGTAAATCTTCCTGAGGTTTCAGAGAAAGCCCATCCCATTCCTGATCAGGGGCTCATGAACATCACGGAGGAAACACAGACCCTCAGGTTTCTTTTTCCCTCTTCCCCAGATGGCTGGCGATGACAGTTTTTTCTACCTTGGCACCACAACTGGAGACATTCTAAAAATGAACCCGAGGACTAAACTGCTCACAGACGCTGGGCCCATGAAGGACAAATTCAGTTTGGTGAGTAGAGACCATCGCAGTCTGCACTGCCTGCCATTTTCCTCCCGCCACTGGCTGCGCAGACTTTAACTATGAAAGAATCTGTGGGAAAAATAAAAAGTCATTGATGGACCCCAGGCCACACCTAAATTTGTAAGGTGCATTGGCTAGTTCTCTAAGCTCTCATCTCTGGTTTTCATTGAGGGAAAAGACAATTCTAGGTGTCCCAAATCAGGGAATCAGACCCACAGTTTACTTCATTTCTTCAAAGCATAGGGCCTGTTGCTTTGTCATTTGGAACCACATTGATTCCAGCCCAGTCGCCATAGGTAAGAGAAGTATGCTCTTTGATCTATAAGACTATATATATAATTTTTTTTCTGCTCTGATAACTAGATCTTAGATTTTAGCCTCAGCTGGCATGATAAGTCATGAACAAGACCTAGAAGTAGTCAGTTGCTTATATTTACAAGATTCTTAACAATTCTGGTTAATAGACCAGTGAGAAGTTTGATATTTAAGCCAAAATAAAAAGCCTCCCCTCAAAGGATAATTTTATATAACAAGTGCTGCTATTTCCATCAGCCCAGAAAGTTACCAGGGTTGTTTCTACTCAACTTTGAATTTGAAAGCTTGTGCTAGGTTCTGCACCTGCCTATCTCATTTCTGATAACAGAACAGATGGCTCTAACTAAGCATAGATACTTTTCCACTTAGCAGATATTCGGAAGAAACTTTGAAATGTTGCACCGTGTTTCTGGGAAAATGTCAGAGTTTTCTTAATCATGTAATAATTTAATATTCAAACTTCTATGGAGATCTATAAAAAGGGGGGAAAGCTACAACATAGGTAGAAAAGAGTTTAGAAATAATTCTACAGGAGATTGAAGTGTATCTTTTCACATATAGCTTTTCAAATTATTGTTAGGAGAGGAATTCCAATATATTAAACTGATAAAAACAAAGTGGATCAGGCAACAGGCGAGCAAGGCATAGAGCCCTGCCAGTTCTGACTCCTGAGCTGCCACTGAAGGGCTCCAGAGAACATTGCTGGAAAGTTGCTGCTCTGGATACTTCGTACCTTCTCAGCACTTGGGAACTAAGTGCGTCTTCAGCGATGCAGGCTGTCTTTGTGTGCCCCACACTTTTGACACTTAAGTCTCCTATGGATGCTTTAGTTCCTAACCATTCAGGTCTGGTGGTAAATTCCACAAGGCGATGGTTCCAAGACACCTTTTACATTGATGGGAAGAAAACAATACTTGCAGGATGAAGGGATAGGAGGTGCCACTGAAGATGTCTGGTTTGACTATCAAGGGATCTTGAGCAGTTACCCATTTTGAAAATCTACTTAAATATTTGCTCTATGGTTAGAAAAGTAAAGAATTAGAATGATTTAAAATTGGCCTATCAGGCAAACAGCACTAAAATGAACATGATGACAATGACAATGATGATAATAATAATCATCAATTACATTTTGTGCAAGATTTGTACAAAGAAAACTATAAAACTCTGATGCAATAAATAAAAGAAAAACTAAGTGGAGAGATATTTCATGTTCATAATTAGGAAGACTCAATGTCAAGATGTCAGTTCTTCCCAATTTAATCTACAGATTTAATGAATCCCAATCAAAACCCCAGTAAGTTGTTTTGTAGAGATTGATAAACTGATTCTGAAGTTTGTAAGGAGAGGGGAAAGACTCAGGATAGGCAGCACAATATTGAAGAAGAACAAAGTTGGAGAAGTGACACTACCTGACTTCAAGAATTACCATAAAGCAACAGTGATCAAAACCATGTGGTTTTGGTGAAAGAATAAACAAATAGATCAATGGAACAGAATAGAGAGTCAAGAAGTAGACCCATATAAATATAGTCAAACTGATCTTTGATAAAGGAGCAAAGGCAATCCAATGGCAAATAGTCTGCTTCATAAATGATGTCGAAACAATTGAGCACCCATATATATGCAAAAAAAAAAAAATTGAACCCAGACACAGATCTTATACTTTCACAAAAATTAACTCAAAATGGATCACGGACCTAAATGTAAAATGCAAGCTATAAAACTCCTAGAAGTTAACATAGGAGAAAATTTAGATGACCTAAGGTTTGATGATGAGTTTTTAGATACAATCTCAAAGGTGTGATCCATGATAGAAGGAACCGATAAGCTGGACTTCATTAAAATTAAAAATTTCTGCTCTGCAAAAGACATTTTCAAGAGAATGAAAAGTAAAGAAACAGAATGGGAGAAAATATTTGCAAAAGATATATCTAATAAGGACTGCTACCGAAAATGTACAAAAAACTCTTAAAACTCAACAAGAAAACAAACAACACGATTAAAAAATGGGCCCAACAATTTAACTGGCACCTCACCAAAGAAGATATATAGATGGAAAATAAGCATAAGAAAAGATGCTCCATATCAGAGAAATGCAAATTGAAACAACAGGATACCACTATATACCTTTTAGAATTGCCAAAATCCAGAACACTGACAATATCAAACACTGGCAGATGCAGAGCAACAGGAACTATTATTCATTGCTAATGGGAATGCATAATGGCATAGCCACTTTGGAAGATATTAATAGTTTGGTGATTTCTTATAAAATTAAACATATTCTGGCTGGGCGCGGTGGCTCACGCCTGTAATCCTAGCACTCTGGGAGGCCAAGGCGGGCGGATTGCTCAAGGTCAGGAGTTCGAGACCAGCCTGAGCAAGAGCGAGAACTCGTCTCTACTATAAATAGAAAGAAATTAATTAGCCAACTAAAAATATATAGAAAAAATTAGCTGGGCATGGTGGTGCATGCCTGTAGTCCCAGCTACTCGGGAGGCTGAGGCAGTAGGATTACTTGAGCCCAGGAGTGTGAGGTTGCTGTGAG
>CAUYRT010075939.1:0-27578 GCA_963574885.1 Lepilemur ruficaudatus
CAACCAAATGTATATAGAAAAAATTAGCCAGGCATGGTGGCGCATGCCTGTAGTCCCAGCTACTTGAGAGGCTGAGGCAGAAGGATCACTTGAGCCCAGGAGTTTGAGGTTGCTGTGAGCTAGGCTAATGCCACGGCACTCTAGCCTGGGCAACAAAGTGAGACTCTGTCTCAAAAAAAAAAAAAAAGACAGTTACTATTATATCAGGCTCTAAGAACAAATTGCAATGAACCCTACATGTTTTTCTATGATCCTCTCTCTTAACTAACTACTTGACTTGTTTTCCAGAAATGGTGGATTCTGCAAGACAAAGGAGCTGAGATTCTGAAGGCTCTGGGCGGTCTTCTTGAGCCAAGATTCGCCATCCCCCAAAACCTGCCCCAACTCACGTAGCCCCTTATTAGTGACACCAAGACCTGCACCAAGGCATGTGCCCCCTTTAAAAGCCCACGATCTCTGTTAGTCTGAGAGATGGATTTGAGGCACCTTCTTCCATTCTCCCGACAAGATGCCTTTGGCATTAACATTCCTTTCTTCCTTGGCAACCCTCGTGGTCCCCACAATTGGATCATTGTGTGACAAGGAACCGGACCTGGACTGAAAGCCCCTTGCACTTTTGACAGCACCAGAGATCGTCAGAAATACAAGATAAATTGGCTTTAAAACTAAAAGGGAGACGTTTATGCTTTCAACTCAGATGGAGTCACAAGCCAGAATTTAACTTCACAACAGAAAGAATGAAAAAGCAACACTGACAAAATAGAAGAGAGGTTATTTTAAAGACATTGGACGTCCGGCAATGAAAGACAACGATTCATAAGAGACAAGAAACAAATGAGAAGAGTCCTCAGATTTCTTGGGTTATTGCCAAGCTGGAATTTTCTGGCCACAGCGTAAGAAGAAAAACCACTGCAGTGGCCAGAGTTCTCTGAGATAAGTCTGGAATCCTGGTTATGAAAAATGTCTAAAATTCGCAGGACAGAGTGACAGAGCTGCACAGACGGAGTGATACCTGAGGCTCTGCAGATGGTCCCCTGCAAAGTCCTCAGCTGAACACTGATGAGTGCACAAGTCTGGGAACATGATGTGAGGCCGAGAAAAATAACATTAAAAGGACTAGAAGGGGCTTAACTGTGGCTGAGAATAACTCCTTTCCCCCTAGCTGGAGTGGGACACCTTGCGGTTCAGAGCGTCACACAGAGTACTTGGAAGAGCCTTACCTTACTGGTGGGGCAAAATCAACCTTAGACTGAACACTGCTCTGGTCCCGCACCTAACAAACACGAAAAAGCGAGACCTGGATGGATCAATTTCCCCGTAACTTAACTGAATCACTCTCGAAATGCTTAAAAACATTTATAATAATACAAAAATATCCAGCATAGGAGTAAACCCCAATAAAAACTACTAGACATGCAAAAAAAGCAGAAAAATAATTTTTATAACTAGCAGAAATAGCGGTCCATCAAAACCAACTCAGAAAAAGACTGATCATAGATTAAGTAGATAACCACATTAAAATAGTTATTATAACTCTATTTAATATGGTCAAGAAACTAGGTGAATGGTTAAGGAAGTTATGTGGAACTCCAAAAGATGAAGGAAGACCCAAGTTTGACTCCTACAGGCAAAACCTACAATGTCTGAGTTAAAAAAATATATGGGAAGAATTAAGAGTATATTACGCATAGTAGTTGATAAGATTAGGAAACTTGAACATACAGCAATAAAAACTGTACCAACCGAAACAGAGAGAAAAAAGACTAATAAAGAAAACAAAATGGTATGATCTGTGAGACAGCTTTAAGCAGCTTAACTAGAGGCTGTAAAGGAAATGAAGCCACAGGGAAAATACTTGAAGAAATACTGTCCCAAATTTTCACATTTAATGAAAACAATCACCTCGCAGATTCAAAATCTCGATGACCCAAATAACGAAAATCAGAAAGACAGAAGACTTTTCATCAGAAACGACGCAGTCCAGGAAGTACAGCAGCAAAATCAATTTACCGAAGTGACTGAAACACACAAACAAGAAAACCTGTCAGCCTAGAAAAGATTTCTAAAACTAATACGTACATCTTTCAGAAAGAGAGGTGAAATAAGTACTTGGGCATAAAAAAGCTCAAAGAAACCAATACCAGTGTTGATAACATTGGTAAATAGAAATGACTGTATTTATGATTATTAAATCTCTTTGAAAGAGAATGTACCAAAAGAATGAGAAACCATAGATTAGGAGAAAACATCTGGGCAAAGGAGCTGAACGCACACCTCATCAAAGAAGACATACTCATGGCAAACAGCGGCATCTCAGTGTTACCGAAACCTTGACCACTTGTCCACGAGGCCACATCGGAAGCATGAGGACAAGTGGTTTGGGGAGGAAGGAAACAGAGTTTACTTTGCCAATAAAGGAGAAAAAATGATAAACCTTCTCCTCTCAAAATCCAAATTTCCTGAATATAGGGAGAAATACGGAGCTTTTAAAGGGCGGCTTCAGGCAGTTACTGTGGTTAACTCTTCTAATGGGTCCCATCTCCGTCAAAGACAAGGCCTGTGAACTCCACCAGCCACCCTCCTGGGGGGCTGGTGCCACCTGGGAGTTTTAACAAA
Organism: Lepilemur ruficaudatus; assembly: GCA_963574885.1. Taxonomy (NCBI): domain Eukaryota; kingdom Metazoa; phylum Chordata; class Mammalia; order Primates; family Lepilemuridae; genus Lepilemur; species Lepilemur ruficaudatus. Next base: position 2,617 of record CAUYRT010075939.1, read on the forward strand.
AGACTTAACCTGCCTCAGGGATGGAGGCCAGAATGCAGTTCCCAAAAAGGGTGCGGGAGGTTTTAAGGAGACAGAAAATCTCTCTGCCATTTTTTTTTCCAGGCTATTTCCTCTGTTAGGAGAGAAATAAAAAGGCAGAATACTGATGGATTGTCCCAGGGGGGTAGAGTCTAGTAAAGGTGGGTCATTAAGTGGTTGGGAGGGGGGACTGATAGGGGTTGAATGTAGTTTGTGACATAGTAGTATGGAATTGATGGACGAGTTCAGGTGGGGGCTTTAAAGCAATCGTGATCAGTGAAAGTTTCTGACAATCAGTTAAGAGATCTATTGGTCTAAGGGCTTCTTAGAGTCATTTAATGCTTGGATAAATGGATTTGGGAAGATCTGGAAACAAATTATTTGCAACTTCATCTATCAGAGTAATAATAAAGGTATATTGATGCAAGCAGTTGCATGTATGTCCCGTTAATGTTGACAGTAAACTTTACAGTTGCAGGTGGTTTGGGCGCTCAGTGGTGGCGATGGTTAAGAAAGGAAAGAATAATGTGAGAAACAGTAAGATTAGGCAGCCAATATGTTTGGGTAACATAAAAAGGGCAAATTAGGATGATCTCAGGGTTGATACTTGAAAACACTCAGCTCAATTTAATTTTATTAATAGAATCACAATTTGAAGGTAAAAAGTTCACAATAAGCATTGAGGAAAAATGTGTTAATTTAAATGTTATTAAGTTTAGATAATTATTAACTCTTTAGAATTCTATGTATATTCACTAATATAATTACAAATGCATCATAGTCATGTCAAACTGTGTTGGAAACAAAGTAGGTATATATGATGAAATAAAAATAAATGAATTGGGATACATTAAAATTCAAATTAATTGTACTGGTTCTATGTTCATTTTAAAGTGTTTGTGTTTGTGATCACAAAGTGAAATTCCTCCTCTGTGAATGCCTGGGTGACTTTTCCTGCACTAATTCAAGGGTTGCTTTGTATTAAGCATGACTTTCACTCCCCTAGATTTTGCATTCCTTGAGGATGTCAAAGAAAAGCTGCACCAGACAGATTTAAACGGGCAAGGAAGACTTCGTCCAAAACTAATGCGGTAAAGGATGGAGACTGAATTTGACTCTGCTGAGCAAACAAAGGGCTGGAGGCTTTTTAAGCACTAGGATGAGTTAGTGCAAAAGTATGGGAGGAAGATGAGGGAGGCTGGTCAACGGGACTTGGAGACCTGTTTGCTAATGGTCACTTATTAAAATTAGGCTCCTACCCTCCCACAAAGACAGGAAGGTAAGGGCTCTATCTCCTCCAGTGATTACATTTCAAAGAAAAGGCTCCCAGGTCCCCAAGAAAGACCTTCCTGGGTACTAAAACTGAAAGAGACTGGGAGGAGATTTGCATCTCAAAGGGGCAGAGAAAGAAGTTACAATTTGAGTTTTATAAAGTAAATGTTCTCCAAAAAGGGAGATCTGGGGCCTGTAGTCATAGAAAAAAAACCTGTCTCAAGTTTAGTCATTCTAAGGGGACGGTCCCTTGATTAGGGGCTGAAACATTTGTATCCAACCATCACTTATTTCCCTTTGCAAACATCAATGCCTCGTGCATATCTAGCGCTCAGTAGACATATAGATACATAGCTTATAAATTGCTGTAGATGAACTAGTACACATATCCTACAAAAAATAGATATAATTTGTAAGCAATGCCTCTGTGCTATGAAAAAGCTGTTTTAGATGTCTAAAGGTATTTTTAAAATTAGAGCATAGGCTTTGATCCTACTGGTTTTTCCTTAGATCTTCGAAGACTCGGTAGATGCTAAATGTTTAAATCAGCTTGAAAGATAAACGTCTTCAAGGTTCTGTGTCATCCCAGGGCTATGGCCAAGCTCACTGCATTACATAACACAAAAATTCTGTCTTTGAGCCAAAAATTATATTTGCAGTTCGTTACATCTAAGACAAATAAATCTATTCCTTTTTAGAAGGAGGGTGTTGCAACATGTTCTTTGAATAAAAAAAGAATATATAATTTCCCTGGTTCCCTTTTCCAAAATGCACCACTTCTCCTAATCAATGAATCCCAACCATTAAAAAGTCTTGCCCTGTGAACTAACAATTGCATGTCAGAAATTGTTTCTGTATCTATACAAACCCTTCTTACCTATTTTGCTTATCAAGTATTTTTGTGCCTGTGTGAGAAACGTAAGTCAATACTATTTTAAAGACCAAATTTATTGAAGTCTTAAGGAAAAAAAAAAAACTCCACCCTTAAGATTTACATAAAAAATGAATCATGCAAACTAACTCAAGTTTGCAATATTTGTAACACAAAGATTTCTGTCAAAAAAACAGTTGGAAATAACATGCTGTTTGCAATGTAATTGTTACTATTCACTAAAGCAGAAAAGGCAAATGCAGAGAACTTACAGGCTGACAACCTAGTCATTTAAAACTACAGGTTGTCTTAGGAATGACAATGGCTTTGAAATTCAGCTCAACCCATGCCGAGAAGTTGCTAGCGCTAGATATTGGAGAACATTTAACACTTTCATTGAATAAGATTTTTTCTTTCTTTATTCTTCAGAACATTTCGACCAGCCAAGGAAATCTTAGCCACTTTTTTTTTTAAATAAAATCTATGAAATATTCAAATAGGCACTGGTTTTCTTTGCAGAGAGCTTCTGGAACGTGAATTTTTAATGAGGGCATTTGTTTAAACATGTATAATCCACAGAGCTTTAAAGCCCACAAACAATGTGTTACCTCTGCTATGAAAAAAAACACCTGAAATATACAGATATGCATTTGCTGTGTATAACTATTGCAGGAACTCAGGAAATTTCATCCCAAAATATGACTCCTTGGCGTAAAGAGTATTTTGAATTAAAGGCCCTAGAAATCAACAGGCCTTGAAAGAGGCTTTCTTCAAAAAAAACAAGACCCATCCAAAAAAAAAAAAAATTGACTTCCTTTCCCCTCACTGTTATCTCAATATATTTCAGGAAAAGATCAAGAATGCAACCAGACCTGGCCCAAACCATTCTAAAGATAATACCTGTCTCTCAGGTTAATTTGATTTCCAAAGAGAATCATTTACAAGTCTGTCCCCCTCCCCTCATCCATTCATTCTCCCAAGTATCCATTCACCCTCCTTAGCAACCATTTATTGCCACTCCACAGAATTACCTATATTCCTCATCTCCCTCCTTCCCTCTAAAATGAGGGTCTATAAACTTCCGGAGCCCATTGGGATATTGGGCAATCACTCTGGACACAGTAAATAAATTTGTAATCCCTTTCTCTTATTAATCTGCCTTATTGTGGTCAATCTTTCAGCAAAAACTTTTGGGTGAAGGGGAAGTTTCCCCTCCCCCCCACATTGTTAATAGATCCATATGTTTGCATAAGGTTTTCTTCACTTTTTTTTTACATTCTTAAAACAAAGTCTGTATTCTGAAGTTGAAACTGCCCTCACTGGGGTGGCTGAGCTAAGGGATACTCCTGGCTCTCTGTGTGCTTTTGTGTGCACTGCTTGTCACTGACAAAGCATCTCTCCTGGACCAAACTTAAGTCAGACTCCTCCGAGCCTTTTCCTCCATAAGGCCTTGATTTTGGCTTCACCTGTGTTGGGCCTCCCTGGCACAGTTGTAGGAAGAATCCAGCTAAGTCAGTTTAGAGAGAGTCCCCACCTTTGACATCTGATCAAATCCCTCATCTCTCAGGAGCCCCCAGGTAAGCCCTGCTCTCCCTGGCCTGCCTTCAGCAAGAACCCTGTTAGGTTAGTTTATCAAAGATCCGCTCACCCTCCTCATACCCACCAACTGCTCCCAACCTGCTCCTTGGCTGTAAATCCCTGCTGCTGCTCCTTGTATTCAGAACTGACCCCAGTTCTACACAACACTGGGGTCTCTTTCCCCCAGTCGCAATAGTTCCTGAATAAAATCTGCTTTTACCACTTGAACAACGATCTGGCTCTGGATTTCGCTGATATCCACACACGCAGCATGACCTTGAGGGAATCTGGCTTCTCTGCTGCCCTTGTGTGTGCTGCCTCGGCTACAGGGATCTTCACCAAAAAGAAGGTGTGAGTAGTTGGCCAGTCAGGGTTCAGCTCCTTTCTTTTCCATTTTGTGGCCTGACTGCACATGAGGGAGCTCAGGAGATGCCACCCCAAAATATGACTCCTTGGTATAAAGAGTATTTTGAATTAAAGGCCTTTAGAGATCTGCGGGCATTTGGAAGGGCTCTCCCTCTGTCTGCACAACCAGACAGACCCATCCAAGAACAACTGACTTCTCCTCCTCTCCCTGTTATCTCAATATATTGCAGCAATGAAAATCAAGAATGCTGCAGACCTGGCCCAAATCATTTAAAATACGATACCTGTCTCTCAAGGTTAATTTGACAAGAGAATCATTTACAAGTCAATCTGTTTTCCCCATCCGTTCATCCTCCCTGGCAACCACTTATTGCCCCTAAACAGAATTACCTATATTCCTCATCTCCCACTCCCCTCCAAAAGGAGGGTATAAAAGTAATCTGGATCCCACTGGGATACTGGGTACCCACCCTGTGAGTCTCCCAGTGCACATGGTAAATAAACCTCTTCCTCTTATTAAGCTGACTTAATTGAGAGTTGATCTTTTGGGGAACTTTCAGGGGAAATGGGAAGTTTCTCTGCTCACCTCCACACACACAAGTGGGTGTAATAGCCCACTCTCTGTTTAACCCCTCTTTTCCTGGCTTTTTCTAAGAAAATCCCCCTCAAGTGTGATTGGATTTGCAAGTGTCAGAGTTCAGAAGTAACAGGACATACTGACTCTCTGTGTAACAGACACGCAAAAACTCAGCATACTGTAACCAGATCAAAGACAAGGCAAGCTGGACTCCATCCTTGTTTTCTCTTTGGATTTAGTAGTTTTTATAGGGACTGAATTTTGGTCCATTACCATGATGGGGTATTTTTGTCTTTGCAGTGACAAACACAAGATGGAACTATTGTTACTATTCTTGCCTCCCCCAATCCAGGGAACACTGCTCTTTAGATAACATAAAAAATGATTGGCATTGTTTTACAGATTATAAATAACTACTAACCTATGGAATTTATTTGAAAACCAAAGTTTCTTATTGAAAGTGAGGTTATTTATTCCTTTTTCTGTATACATCTTCTTGGCTTCAGCTAGTAATCCTCCTTTGAAATACCATGGAAACAAGCAAATATGCCTCATTAAACTTTCCTTGCAGGAGAAAAATTGAAAGAATTTTTAAAATGTAGAGTAGATAAAAATAAAACATATCTCCTCTAGGGGTGATTAGATTGTCCTTTTAAATTCTTTAAGGAAAGCTACCAGAATTGGCAAAAATAAAACAAAAAGCCCCAAACCCAAAACGATGTATTTTCATATCTGTGAAACTTGTGACGGCTTTTTTAAAAGGGATTTGTTTTATTTCTTGAATACTGAAAATAAACATTTTCAATTATGTTTCATATTTAGTACTTAACATTTCAGAAATATTAGGAAAGCCAAATAACCATTTCTGGTAATGCATAAACATAGTTATGAGTGACATGATAGAACTTTATTAACAAACCATATTTTCATAATGCCTTTTGTTACGGGGAATGACTTTAGAAAAAAACATCATTGTTCTGTCGTATCCCATGACAGGTGATTGGTATCTTTCTTTGAGAAGAACAGAACCAGGTAGGGTGCTAAGCCGTTTCATGGCACGATGGCATTCTTAGCCAGACGGGGCTATTGAATTTTCTGGTCTCTTAATGGCCAAATAATAAAGACCACCCATTTGTTTTATGGACATTTTAGTTCCCCCCCCCCAAATAATGAAGCTCAAATTGACATTTATTTCTTATTACGGGTTGGCGCTTTCACATGGCTTGGAGCTTGGGAGTGAAAGGCAAGGTTAGCTTTCAGCAGTCTTCATTTATGCCTTCGCTGCCAGGAGAAGCTTAACGAGTGGGTATCGCAACGCACAAGCATCAGTTAGTTAAAATATCCCCTCTTTATTCTGCCGACTTTTGCTGTGTACTCTTCACTAAGGCAGCAACCGTGAGGAACATGTCCTGAATTCAGTGACCGATCTTTGAAAAACGGAACGATGTTTTTAAAGGCACACCGTTGAGTGAAAGGAGTTATTGATTTTTGTTGTTAGTATTTTGTACATTGAAATCCACTTTTAACAGCAGTAATCAATACAGAACTCTTTCAAATCACTGTTTTGGAATTGTTGCTATGGTTTTTTTTTTTTTTTTGTCTCGCTAAACCATGGATGTATTTCACGTAACAGCAAGTTAATTTCCTATCCATCTGGACTGAAAGGTTCCTATGCCAATGATAGAAATGAAAGTACCTGAAGGGGACCCTAAAACTTTCAACACAGTGAACAAACAAAAGTGCCTTCAGGTATTACATGACAGATCCCAAACATGACTTGTTTGCAGCAATTATTATCTAAATGTAGGTGATGTTGTTCTGCTTCAGCAATTGGTGGCTATTTCTTGTCAATTGGGGATATGAGTTTTATTCTATTTCTTGTAAAAAGGGCATGAGAGAATAGAGAGGTATTATTGGATTTAAAGAGTTTAGGCATCAGATCCACCCAAAGCCTTAAATGATGACAATGGCCTCACTCTACATAGATCGTATTTGTGTTTCAATAACGTAAATCTCAACCTCGATTAAGTTATATAAGGTAACTGAAAGCGGCCAATAATGTTTGGAATAAGCCATTCAAATATATTTATCTTTTCTTTTTCTTTCTTTTATATAAAATAGTTTTCTTGTTTGCCTTGTCTACTCATAGTACCTATTCACTTGGGCTCTAAAATCCCTTTGCTTGGGTAAAATATTCCTAAATTGTCATACGGTACTATAATAACTATACTAGGTATCTTACATATATTATTAAATATGATGAACATTTTTTAGCTGCTGATCAAAGTTATATTGCTTTTTTTTAAATTCAGTAACAGATTTCAAGTCTTTATAACAGAAGAAAAAAACGTACTGATTCTGCTTGTCATTTATTTTAAACTTGTGGGACATTTTCAGCATCAATTTTGCAATCAACTGTCCAAGGGGGAACAGCGGCATGTTTCAAATTGTTGCGTTTCACATTGCAAATCTCTAAGTTTTATAATATAAACTTATTTTGACATTTGTAAATATAACAAGAGAAAGAGGTATTTACAGTCTCCCAGGATTTTCAGAGAAAGAAAAAAAAAAAATCTTCCTAACTTGATGTGTGTACAACAAGGAAATGTGCCATTCTGTGGACTTATTTCATCTACAAGAGGCAAGTTAGGTGGCAAATAATGTTCCTATGCTAATTCTGACTTGGCATCATCTGCATAATGAACATGTATCTTACATAATTGTTCAGGTTCTTTCACTGGGTGTTTTACTTTCCACATTGGTGCACCGAAACACATGTGCCATGTGGTGTTTAATTTTATATTATCAATATTTTACTGGCTTTATTTTAAAAATCAGGTTTTTGAATCCATTTTGATTCTGAATCTCGAACAGTAGAAAAGATTCTACGGGGAGGAAAAATGAGGACAGAAGAGAGTGCAGAGAGGTAAGATGCAGATCAAGAAAGGCTTTTTGAAGAACAGGCTGTCCTAGCTAAGGCTAAAGAACTAGCCAGGCAAACAGGATGGGGGAGACTGGGAGGAAAATGGGAGGAGTACGGTAGAGAGAAACAGATTGACGTGAGGCAGGAAGCCATCAGAGACATCACCCAGGTGAAGGGGGTTGGAGACCGATCGTAGATAAACTGGCAGGGAGAACAGGAAAGACAGGGAAAGGGATTAGGAGGAGTTTGGATCAGACTACGTCCTCTTCCTGGCAGACCTATTCACCACTTTTCTGTCTGTCAAATATTCATCCGTATTTTAGGAATTGCTATATGATCACACCTGCCATCCTCTGGACGTAAAATCCCTCCTTTGAGCTCCAGCGTGTTTTTGTTCATATTTCTAGTATAACATGTAGTAGAAAAAAATTTCACCCGGAATATATCCGATCTGACCTCTTAGAGATTAAATTATTTGCCTCTGAGATCTTTTCACGTCGGAGCGTGCAGAGTTCCTCCACCCCTGAAGGCTGCTGCACGGAATGTCACAATGCAGATTCATTTCCACAACTTCACGTCTTCATCTTTGCAGCTTTATTCCTTATATTTCAATTTTAATTATGGCATATTTTGTTGGAAAGATGTTTATATTTTGATACCATTAAATGTGTCCAATCGATTAGGGATGACAAGAAATGAAAAAATGTATCAGTCTTTTCCTTACCGATCTCAGGATGTGCATATCCCATATTTTCTTCTAATAATTTCATAGTTATCTCATTTTTCTCCTTTATTTTACATTTAAGTCTAATTGAAATTTAGTTTTACCTTTGGGAAAACAGTGTGAAATTATCCCTTTTTCTCATACCAAATGATTAATCTTCTTAATACACTTTCTCCCTTAGTAATTTGAAATGCCGTCATTTTTATGTTCCAAACTCCCCAATATACTGCACCTTCCCATGGGCTGCCTATCTTGGTCCAGTGATGCGCTTGTCTGTACCACACTATTCTAGTACTGTAACTTTATCGTGCATTTTCATATCCGGTAGAACAAGCACTGACTCCTTGTTTTTCTTTTTTAAACTCTCCTTGGCTAGTTTGTCACATTTCATAGTCCATATGCATTTTTGATTTATCGGGTTTACGAAAAATTTTTGAAACTTTTAAATTGAATTGCACTGCATTTCTAGTAAAATTTGAAAAGATTAACATCTTTTAAACAATCTTCCAAACTATGAGTATTCTATCTATTCAGATATTCTTTCATATCCTCAGGTTGCATTATGTGGATATATAAATAAAGGTCTTGCACATTTCTTGATATGATTATCCTTATGTGTTTTACAATTTTTTTTACTGTTATGAGTGTTTCTTTTTACTATATTTTTAATTTGCTGAAATATACAAAGCTATTAGTTATTTTATATTTAGTCACCTCACTGAATTCTTTGTAAAAGTTTGTCCAATAGGGAATTGTCTATATGTATACAATCGTAGAAATGCCAGCTTTATTTCTAAAATTATAATTTAAAATTCCATTTTATGCCTTATAACGTTTTGTATAATTTTAAGTAAAATATGCAGCAATCATGGTGAAAACAGGCATCCTTTTCTTGTTCCTGAGTATAACATAAAAGTTATGGTTTCTGCATCAAGCACACTTTTCCCACAGGTTTCTGGTAGTTCCGTTTTGCTATTGGCTTCTTACTCATTCTATGGCACAGCTGAGAAATGTTTACATTCTTCCTTAAATGAATGGGTGCTTACTCGATGTGGGGGATTAAAAAGGCTTGTCCCAGAGATTGAGGCTGATTTCTTTTATTGCTATTGTCCAAAGTTCAGGCAGATTAAAAGCAGAAAACTTTTCTGACCACTTTCAGCACCTGATACCACCTGTAGATCCCTCTTCATGACCTTAAGCCCATGTAAGAGAGACGGGAGTTGGTAGTTTAAGAGTGTGGACGGCCAGCATATTTTAAAAGATATAGGAACAGAAGCTATGCCAAATGAGTTTCATTATGGAGTGTAAAAAGGCAACAGGAAGGCTTCTATCATTGAAGAAAGAATTGTTGAAATCTTTCTTACTTCCCGATTCAAACTAGATATATATTTAGATAGCTAAGTGTAATAAGACCATAAATTTGAATTTATTTATATTATTCAAGCTATCGTTTGAATTTTAATCATTTTTTCCAGACACATGTTATCCAATATTTCCATGTTGGATTAGTTTTTGACAAATGTTAAGAAAAATACTTGTGTACTTTACATCTGGGATTAGCATGAGAGGGAATGTGTGTGCCCCATGCCAACGCATGCACAAATTCAGCTTTGCAAGAATCTCTTTCTTTGGTTCCTATGATGGTAGGAAGAGAGCCCAAGGAAGGATGATGTCAGAGATGGACAAAATTAACAGGAGCAAAGGAAGAATTCGTGTAAGAAAAATAAAAATAAAAGACTTCCAGAATTTCATTTAATGGGTCAAGTTGCTGGGAATAAAATACTCAATTTTTGCAACCCAAGGCATGGTAAAATCATGGGCTCAAGGAAAACCCGACTAGAGCATGTGCTTTAGCTGTGGGCACCTGGAATTTGAGCAGGTGACCACCTTTGGTCAGGAGGTCAGCACTCTGCCAAGAGAACATGCTCTCAGTCAAATTGTTTAAAAACATGCTTCTCAGAACCAATCGGTAAGTTGATAATATTTTAGATGGAATTTGATTTTAGAATTCTCCCATGAAAATGAACTGCCTGCCCAGAAATATAAAATAAAAGGCAAGTGCCTGGTTTCTTAACTCCAAGGAACAGTATGAATATAGTGTCTTCTGCTGTGATTACAGATCTAACTGTTAAGCAAATAATTTAAAAAAGGATTTTTTTCCCCTCGGATCAACAGAAAATAAGCAGGACATAGTACTGTGGTGGAAAGAACCGGAATTTTGACCTCATTCTCAAAGTAAGTTGGCATGATGACTTGGATATTTCATAATTCCCTTTACTTCTGTGCCCCTTGGTTTTTTTTTAAACTATGAAGTGAATTAATTTACAAGTGATTAAAAAAAAGAATTTTGTAGTGCAAACCTATTATGAAACAAAATAGGTGCCCAATATGTATGAACACCTAGGAGCTCTGGTGAAAGACCTACCTACAATACCTCTTGGCCTCCCTCCAACTTTGAAACATTTCTAAATAAACTAACGGTTTCTTTTGGTTCTCACATTCTATGATTTTGAGTTGTGTGTCCTATTGAGAGCTGTTTCTTACCTCCAATGTTCTCTTAAGTAGCTGTGCTTTACAAGTGGTGGTTCAGTACCAGACTCTCGGTGACGCTGTTCCATGAGACTGGGCAACCTTGGAATTACCTTTCATACCAGGCTTGCAGGTAATTCAGCCCGCTTCCAGTTCCACGATGCTGCAAACTGGCTGGAAATTTTCCAACTGGGAATTTGAAGTCTAGCCTGCTTTTAGATGTCTTTAGGGGAAAAAATATCTCCCAAACAATCCAAGCTCTTGTTGATCTCGAAATAATTCAGGACGTCTCTGACACATCTCTACCCTCTGGAAAAATCCTTTCTCTTAATACTAATAAGCAGGGAATAGATAACTGAATGTAAAGCTAGACTATATACCACCTGAGGGAAGGCAATGTGTGTATTTTCCTTATCATTTTAATCCCCAACACTTATCATTTGATGTTTTAAAGGACCCACCATCCTGAAATAGGTCACATGTAACGTCACTCATTATTCCTTCTATTAATAGTTGCAGAAACAAAAGCAAACAAAAAAATAATATGTAGTGTCTGTAAATACTGTTTTAAATGAATGAAGGCAATCCCCATCTCCAACAAAGCTGACTGGACCAGGAATAACAGACAGCTGGCCAGAAGTGTCAAATACACCAGTGCTTTGGGTACTCTGATTTGAAAAATTGAATCATGCTAATTGAATTTTCCTCTTCAGAAATGGGGACTCAGAGAGAACAGACTAGGAGCTGTGCGTTGTCTGCCTCTACTCAGTCATCATTGATGACCAGTGACTCAAAGTCAGTCATTAAAGAGGTCATGGGAATATAGGCAGTAGAATTTATTCACACTGGGAAAAAGTCCACAAAAACATGTTTCCTGTTTGTAATGAGTTCACGGTCTGATCCAGAAAAAAAGAAAAACACATAAAAATTACTCTGCAATGTGACTGATGCCAAGAACAAGGGACAGGTGGCTTGGGAGTAGAGAGGTGGGACATCTTAATGAAAAGGGAGGGGCACGATGGAGCTGGCCCATAGCCTTAGAGAGTTCCAGGGGAGGGAGCCACACTCCACCATGGGCTAAGTCTGAAACGGCTGCCTTTGCGCATTTCTACACAATGCTGCATGACAATCGTTATTGGAGACTGCAGGAGAATTGTCAACCAGAGAAGAATATGCTTCTAATTCTTATTCCATTCATCAGGAACGAATGTGACTGCCGGCAATAATGAGGTTGTGTCACGTGTGACCTGATTCATGGTCCTTGGTACAGGGGGGTTCCTTTCAGGAAAAGAACAGCTGGAAGAAACTTTTGAGATCATTTATTTTAATTCCCTCTTTTTACAGAGGAAGGAATGAACTCAGGAAAATAATTTATGGCTAAGGTCACATGAGCTATTTGACAGCTGGATGTGTAAGGCCAAGCTGTCGCCCTTGGAAATGTTTCATTGCTGTGGCAGATAAAACACACGGATGGGCAGCAAGATGCTGCAAGCCGTTCTTGCAGATTATATGTGAGAGTGAATCTTCGTGATGTATGTGCCGCTGCCATTGATCTATCTGGGAATTATCAAATTAATGGGTCAAGTCTGACAGAAGTAAAGTGTTGGTCTTGATAGGGTAATATTAAATAAGCAAAACAGCCAAGTGAGCATGGTGAAAAATAGGGCTCTCTGAACAGTGACGTAGGACATCAGTGGTGCACATGAAGTGACATAACCAATTTATCTACTCAGTAGGCCATAGGTAGCCTCCCCATCTATCACAGAATGATAGGTTCTGCTCTCTGATTCCATCTACTTCTCAAAATGGTACTGACATCAAAGTAAGCCCCTAGCTTTTCACAAGAGACCTCTGCGAAAACTATCCAGTACTACTCAGATACGAGGAAATACCCTATTCTTCTGGAAGAGACAAGTCATTTAAAAATCTTAAATAGATTCTGCTGTAAAAACCAGAATTGCTGCTTTGGGATATATCTGAGTCTTTGATATTATTACTTGTGTAGAGAATGCATTTTTCGTAAAATATCATAGAATGGAGTTGGTTTTCATCATCCCGGAATAATAGAGAGCACACAAGTTACAGCTGATATATAATAACCACACATGTATTAATTTATGAGTGTATGGTACACTATAATATGCTTAATCAAAATTTAACCACCTGTTCTTTAAAAACCTGATCAAAGCAAATGAGAAATAAGGATAAGTGAGAAAAAAAGAATAAAAAAAAAATCTACCCAAGGACATAGTTTCTGGATGACTGGGTCAGTTATTAAATATAGAAAGAATTGATACTATTTGCTTTATCTCTAGTGCGTCTTCTCCACATGATTTCTATAGCCTATATATCCTGTTAGCGCCGCATTCAGGGGTCGAGTGTACTTGAACAATCCAGGCTTGAGGAATAAATAAAAATATGGGTAATAGTCCCAGGAAGGATTTGGGTAGAGCATAGAAACATGAATAGGAGGGGTGTGATAGGGGTAGGGAGAATGAAGGGTGGGGGGGGAAGGAGAAGGAGAGACAGCAGAGAGAGCGTGGTTGCAGGGGGGAGTGGGAGGGAGAGGGGGAGTATGCAGTTGGTAATATTTATCTCCTGCCACCCCAATTCCCAGTGTAAGTCTTAGAGAATCTTAATTACCAGAAACTGAGACGCAGAGAGAAAGCTGAAAATGTCCTCCTCCAGGGACGCTGACATTTTAAGTTATTTACTTTGGGACCTCTTATCATTCAAATAAATACTGTTTGAATTTATTAGCTAAACAAGAGATTCAAATTCACGTGGGGTATACTAATGTAAAACAAAGAGCTTTCAGTCATTTTATATCTTAAAAAAAAAATCATCATTTCTATGACTCCAGAAGAGAAAGAACTACGATGAGCTTTTGAGAAATGTCAAGAAATACACTCAACATACATTTGTGTTTCATGTTTATGCAATGTCTTTTGTGGATGTAGTAAAATATTTTGCTACTGAGCATTTTGAGTATTAAATGTCAGTTCAAACTTCCTCTGCGACAGAGGTGTATTTCCTAGGCTTTTAAGCTCCCCAGCCTTTTTTAGACTGCAAGACTAATAGTCATTAATTCATTTATTCAACAACTAAATATTTGCCTATTATTTGTTTACTCTCTACCATGTATTTTTCTAAGTCTGGCTGATTTCAAAGTAGACATTGTTTTTACTCTTACGGAGTTTACAGTACAGGGAAAAGCAGGTCACCTCGGTGCCTTTAGTATACAAACACATCCGACAATGTGTAAAAAATAAAACACAACCATAAAATCATATAATGGAGGCTTTAATGGTCATGTCTTTGAACCTTCCAGTGGGAGAAAAATTATTGATCTTAGAATTTTCCTTTGCAAATGGTAATTATGTTTCTGCTAGCAGGTAGCCTGCTAATTTGCAGCTGACCTATTTGTTTCTATTTTAGGTCTTCCAGTTAGAAGACACTTTGTTATATTATATAGTTACAGCAGACCTGTTTGCCTGCATAGCCACTCTCCTCTAATTTCACAGCAACAGAGACTTAACTGACACGTGGTCATTCAGCTGAAGACTGCATTTCTCAGCGAGCAAGGCTGACCACGTGACTACGTTCCAGGCCAGTGGGTGCAGAATAAGTGATGTGCACCAGGACCCTGTCTTGCCATTAAAACAGATGAGTGTGCAGTGTCCTGTGCAATTTTTCCTTACTGCTGACTAGAGCTGTCTAGAACCGAAGGAACTATTTGACTCTGGGATTGAAGCCATGTATTCAAAGTGGCAGGGCTGCTCCTTCAGTCCAAGAACCTTTACTTAAGGGGTGGTAGAGAAATAAGCTTCTATCTTGTTCCATCTACTGTGTTTTATGTTGCTTTTGCTATAGCAATTTAGCTGGTACCCCCAACTAATACTACAGTCACCTTGTAATAGCCACAAAGAGACTTATTACTTTTCACTGTGCAGCCTTTTAAATATTTTATAACAGCTATAAAATCTATTTATTTAAAGCACTTAACAAGTATTTATTGGGTGCTCATTGCTGCAGGGCTCCAAGTGTATAAAGCCTTTAGAATGTGTGGATATGAATGGAGTTTCAGGTTTGAAACTTAAAGTTTTAAGATTAGCACTTATTGACAAAAATGTGATTTTGGACATGATGGTGAGAGAAACATTTACAGATAACAGGGAGTTAAGAAATGATGGAAACACAGTGGGCTCATACAGGGAAATTAAAAATTATGAGATAAGTTGGGCAATAATGAACAGACCAGGACTTTTGCCAACAGTGGAGTCATTTTCTCCCCACTGTAAACACAGAGAAATGATGGATAAATTATGACCACGATGATTTTAAATATATAGCCAAGAAATAAGAAAAGGCAACAATAAGAACAAAGAGGGTACCCAAATACAATGTAATTGATTTGATGCTATGGTGGTCTAACTGTGAGTAGGATTTAGGTGCAAGTTGAAGGGGCTGGTGGCTGGGATGTTATCCTGAATGTCTTAGGAGATAGAGAGCTGTAACCAAGCACTTCACAAAACGTCCTACACTTGACAAGGCCATGAAAGCAAACGGGAAAATACCTTCCATTAGCCCAGAGGAGCAGTAACAATGCTTGCTACATGCCTTGGGATTTGCACAAAAAATAAGGACGGATAAAGAATTTCACAAATTGACTCCATGTGAATTGCAACCCCAAGCCAATGCCACAACCAGGTAAGTAGGCTGTAATTATAATAGCCTCATGATATTTACATTGTCATGGAAATCCCGGGTAAAACAGTTGATACACCATCAAGTTTGAAACAATGTCATGTGTAAAGCCCCATCAGGAACAAACCACAATCATTCTGAAGAGCTACATTAATAACCCCGAGCACGAAAACTCCCAAACAAAAATGTAGTGCCAATGGAAGATAAGCTTATAATAAAATTACAAACCAAGTCAGGAAGGGGGTTGAGTAGGCATAATCAATGAGAGATTTTGAACCCAAAGATCTAGCAATAATAGAACATTTGAAAGAGAATTAAAAAGTTTAGATTTATTACAGAGCTCCAAAATGGGAAATACTAATGAAAGAATGAGAAGTAAGATAAAGTCATGTGTGAAAAGGCACCCAAGAGAGCTTCAAGTAATGGAAAGCCGTCACTGAAGTTTTAAAATGAATGGATTACTTAAGAAGCAGACAGATATAGCTGAAGAAAACATTAGTGAACTTGGTGACAGAATAAGCCACTCAATAAACATAGAGATAGTAAAGAATGGAAAACATACAAACATGCTTAAGAAATTAAGAAACAGGCAAGATAGAATAAGGCGTCTTTGTTCTGATAAACAGAAAGAATATAGTTAACATTCAAAGGGATGAGATTTTTTTCCCACAACTGAATGCAGCAAAAAATATTTTCTTCAATTCAACATGAGAATGTAGACTTTCCTACAGAAATGCACCCAAACATTAGAAAACCATATAATGTAATTCGCCACATTAACGGGTCAAATGGGAAATATCTGATCATGTTAACAGATACAGAAAGATCGTTTGATAAAATTCATAATCGATTCATGCAAATCAGACTACTCATAGTACAACGGAATAAAAGGGAACTGCCTTACCGTGATACAATGCATCTATCAAAATCACCCTTCACTGTGAAACAATAGAAGTCATCAGAACAAATGAATACGGAAACGAGGCAAAGATTATTCCTATCAGTACATTTATTCAACATCACACTGAAGGTTTCAGACAGAACAATTAAAGAAAAAAGCAAAGGGTGTAAAAGGCTGAAGGATTTTAAAGGAAGGCTCCAAACCGTTATTCACAGAGGATTGTCTAGATAGGAAATTGGAAAGAATATGTGTAAAATATAGAAGACGTAATAAGGGTTCCTCAAGCTTGCTGGGTAAAGATCAGCTTATGCAAATCGGTAATGCACCAAACATCAGCACAAGCGATTTAAAAATGGAATTTAAGGAATCTCCTTCCCAACCGCAACAAATCTCATGAAGCATAAAGCTGACCTAAATATTTTAGATGTTTACAAATAACACTCAAAACCTTATGTTCAAGGACACAAAGATTCTATCTCATAAAGATACTGACTCTTTCAAAATTTATAAATAGGATGTAATACCAATTAATATTAAAGAGTCTTACTTTTCTGGAACTTGAAAAACTGATACAAAAATGTATGTCAGAGATTGACCCATGAAAAAAGTAAGGCTTATTGTGACTTGCCAGACATCTGACTTACTGTAAATCTACGGTAATTAGAACAATTTGGCAATGCCCCAGGAACAGGCACATATTCTTATTACATTCTTATTACATTGTAATACTTATTACATTGTATTTGGGTGCCCCAGGTGTACAAGAACAGTGGGCTCAGAAATAGATCCCAACATAGAAGGTGACTTGGCATCTAGGTGTATTGGACATCAACTCGTTTGCCTTCTCAAAATGACCTTTCCCTTCTTTCTGTCTTGATTCGATGATTGACACCCTCGCCTTGCCAGTCCGCCGTTGTGGGTGTGTGTGTGTGTGTGTGTGTGTGTTTATTTTTAATGGGATAATATACTCTACAATGGAGCGTGGAATACGGCTTCCTGAGACATTGATGAGGGGCTGGAGACGTAACCCGGGTGTTCAGGGCAGTTAGCCCCTTGTGGTGTAAACATAGACCAACAAACCCACAGAAGAAAGGAAGTAGACAGGCAGATACACTTCCTCTTCCTCTCTCCTGCAGACAGGGGTAAGAACACTTAACATGAGATCTACTCTTGTATACGTGGTAATGTTTTTAAACTCAACTTCCAATTGTTCATACTGGTATATAAAATGCAATTGTTTTTTGTATACTGACCTTGAATCCCGTAACCTTTTAAACCCCAATTAGCTCTGCTATTATTTTTCTAGGTTACATAAGATTTTCTACGTAGATGATCATATGTCTATTGGAAAAGAGAAGTTTACTTGTTTCTTTCCAATCTGAATGCCTTTTATTTCTTCTTGCCGTATGGCACATACTAGAAATTTACTAAAGTGTTGAACAGAGGTGGTAGGAGTAGACATCTTCTCCTTGTTCCAGGAGGCAAGCATTCAGTCTTTGGACATCAAGTATGTTTCTAGCTGTAGGTTTCCTGTGGATGTCTTTTATCAAACTAAATTTCCTTCTATTCCTAGTTTACTGAGTGGTTTTATTAGGAATTAATGTTGGATTTTATCAGATGGTTGTACTACTCCTTTTGAGACTCTCATGTGTTTTCTCTCTTTTAATTTCTTACTGTGGTTATATTGATTTTTTAATCTTAAACTTTGCACTTCTAGAAGAAACTACACCTAATAATGTATTTTTTTTTGTATACTGTTGGGATTTACTTGTTAAAATTTTGTTAAGAATTTTTCTATCTACGTTCGTGAGGGATATTGGCCTGTAGTTTGCTTTTTCTTATAAAGTCTTTGTCTCATTTTGGGTTCAGAGTTATACAGACATCATGAGTTGGGAAATATTACTTCCTCTTCAATTTTCTGAAAGAATTTGTGTACAATTGGTATTTCTTCCTAAAAAGTTTGTCAGAATTTACCATTGATGTCCTCTAAGCCTGGAGTTTTTGCTGTGGAAAGGGTTTTAAAAACATATTCAACTTCATTAAAAGAAGAAAGGCTAATCACCTATTTTTTCTTGAGTGAGTTAGTTCATATGTTTAAAGGAATTTGTTCACCTAAATTGTAGAATTTATTATCATAAAGGTATGCATAATATTTCTTATCATTTTCTTAATCTCTGTAGAAGCTTTTGTCATGTCAGATATCTAATTCTTGATAGTAATAATTTGTATTTTTTCCTTTATTGTCTTGATTCATCTGGCAAGAGGTTCATCAATTTTTACTTTTCCAAAGAACCAGGTTTTTGTTTTATTTTTTCCATAGTTTTCCATTTTTCCATTTCATCAATTTATCCTCTGATTTTCATTATTTTCATTCTTGCAATCATTCTGGAGTTAATTTTGTTCTTTCTTGTTTTCTAAACTGGAAAGTGATCTTCAATCCTTGTGTTGGGACCCTTCCTTTTTTCTTCCAATATAGGCCTTTGATACTATGAAATTTCCATCTCACCATTTCTGTAGCTGCATCCCACAAATTTTGTCTTTGTTATCATTCAGTTCAAAATACATTCCTTTTAATTTTTTCATTTCGCCTTTGATCTATGTGTTATACAAAAGTATTATTTATTTATGTTATTCAGGGATTTTCCAATATCTTTTTGTTATTTGTTTCTAATGCAATTGCACTATTATCAGCAAACACTTTTTACTATTTGAGATTTGTGTTATGATCCAGAAAAAGGTTGATCATTATAAATTTTTCTTGTGCCCTTGGGGAAAAAATGTGTAATCTGATGCTGATGTTGTTAGTTGGAGTCTTCTATGAACTACAATCAGGTGAAGTTGGTTGATAATGTTGTTCAAGTCTTCAGTATTCTTACTGATTTACTGTCTACTCATTCTATTAATTATTGAAAGAGAAGTGTGGATTTATCTATTTCTCTCTGGTATTCTATCAGTTTTTGTTTCATGTGCTTTGAAGCTTTATCATCAAGGTCATGAAAATTTAGGATTGTTATTTTTTCTTGGTGAGTTTGACACTTCTGTAATTATCAAATGCTCCTTGTTTTTCCTGGTGATATTTTTTTGCTCTGAAATCTATTTTTTCTGATATTAATACAGTCATTTCAACTTTCTTTTGAGCAGTGTTAGTGTAGTATATATTTTTTCTGTCCTTTACTCTTATTCTATTTGTGTCTTTACCTTTAAAATGAATTTCATATTAGCAGGATATAGTTGGATCTTGCTTTTAAAAAAATCTAATCTGTCAATATCTGAAATTCAATTGGGATATTTAGACTATTTATATTTAATGTGATTATTGCTTTAGTTGGGCAAAATCTTCCATCTTGCTCTTTGATTTATATTCATCCTATGTGTCCTTTGTCCCTTTTTAAAATTTTTTTGCATTAATTAATTAATTGAGAGAGACAGTGTTTTGTTTTGCTGCTCCAGGCTGGAGTACAGGGGCACAATAACAACTCACTGCATCCTTGAAGTCCTGGGCTCGAGCAATCCTCCTGCCCCCACTTCCCAAGTAGCTGGGGCTACAGATACACAGCACCATGCCCACTTAATCTTTTTCATTCTTTTTCATAGAGACAAGGTCTCACTATGCTGCCCAGGCTAGTTCTTAAACTCCTACCAGGGGTGGGGACCCTGCGGCCTTGGGGCCACAAGTGGCCTTTTGGATCCTTGAGTATGGCCTTTTAACTGAATGCAAATTTTACAAAACAAACCCTTTTAATAAAGCATTTTGTTCTGTGAAGTTTGGATTCAATCAAGGCGCCAAGAGTCCTAAGGAGCTCCTTGACTTATGATGGGGTTACACCCTGATAAACCCATTGTAAAGGCAACAGATCAGTGTAAGTTGGGAATCATTGCACAGATTTTTCAAACTTCATAGTACACTGTTATTATTTTTGTATTAAAAAGTCTATTTTCATTTTAAGAAACTTATTTAATAAACAATAACATTTTTCATAATTACCTGTGTAGTTGCTATTTCTGGCTCTTCATATTCCTTTATGTAGATTTATGTTTCTCTCTAGTATCATTTGCCTTCTTCCTAAAGGAATTCCTTTAATATTTCTTATAATATGGGTCTGCTGGTGATTCATTCTTTCAACTTTTCTATGTCTGGAAAAGTTTATATTTTATCTTCATTTCTGGGGGAAGAAAAAACCTTTTTGCTGAATGTAGAATTCTAGGCTCTGTCTTTTTAGTACTTTAAAAATGTTTTCTACTTTTCTTCTTATTTGCATTGTTTCCAAGGAGAATCTGCTGTTACATTTTTCGTTTTTTTTTATTTAATGAAACGTGTCTGTTTTCTCTTGCTGTTTTTACGTTTTCCTTTTTACCATTGGCTTTTTACCACTACTTTATAATCTGATTACAAAATGCCTTGATGCAGTTTTTTTCAGGTTTCTAGAGCTTGAGGTTTTCCGCGTTTTTGGATCGGTGATTATATAAATAGCTGCCCTGAGTAACGATTAATCCTTCAACCCCATCACTTTCACCTCTCCCAATGTCAAAATTTGGAACATTCTGAAGAAGTATTTTGCAGGACAGATACAATAACTATTTTGCTACTAATACCATTGCATGGAAACTCGTGGTTGTTAGCTGAAGATAGTATAATAGTTTACGCCTTTTGGCAACATTTTTAAATGAGAATGGGACTCCTAGAGTCACGATTTAACCTATCTACAATAAAATAATCCTAAGAACAGGATTATCAGGAGGAAAGCATAGCTGGTATAGAATACATCCATGGGAAGAAAAACTACAAGCAAATACCTAGGTCCTTGTGTAAGATCAGCTCTGCACAACAGACCTGAATTATTTTAAAGTCCCCCATTGTCATGACAGGTTTCTAAAGGTAAGGAAGTAAAAACTCATTGAATACTACTAGTTTAAGTCTTTGTTTTTATTTGTGAATGGATATTGGATTAGGGAAGGGAATAAGAATGCCTAGCAATGGTTTGTGGAAAAGGGCTTAATGATTTCCCATGTTTACCTTTAATGAAATTGCCCTGAGGGGCTCAGTGATAGTCTTTCTAGGTTCCTAATCCCTAAAAATGTGCTCACTTCATTCCTCTGTGTTTTGTCTTTTTTTCCTCTTTTATGACCTCATTAACAATGAGAGCTAATTGAACCCATCTTCTCTTAAAACAATAAGTACTCCCAGGTCTACTACATTATCTCTAGGATTGATGGACCAAAAGGATTCAGTGGAATGTACTGTTTTTTTCATGTGGGCAAAAACTAAGGTTCAGGAATATTTTCTCCTACTGAAAATGAACACGCTGTCATCACTCACTTGTTTTTTTTAAATAACATTCTGAATTCCCAGATGATAACTCTATGCGTTTTTCCCCTCAAGCTTGTAATAATGATCCTATAAAATGTAGTTTTTTTGCTTCACATATGTACTTAGTGGCTAAATTACATCATAATCACACCATAACACAGCCTGATAAGCAGCTCTCATGGGACGGGAGGCTGATCTCTCAGGTCAGATTTCTAAAGTTGCTGAATAATTATCTCATGTATTTAGTTGGTATAGAAATATTCACAGAGTCAAATCCATAGGAAAAAAGATATTAAGTGTACCTTTTCTATTAATATATCTTTGTCTCATGAAACTATTTGGTCTGTTTCTCTTAACTTGGTTATTTTTCCCTACTGATAACAAATGATCTCTGTAGTATGATTGTCACAACTATAACTTGAGGTACCAAAGAGTTGGATCTGTTTTCCAGTCAGCTAATTGATTCATCTTATAATTGCCCAGTTTTGTCTTTACTTAAATATACCCTTAAGAGTTTAGATATGTTTTCTTTGTGATGGCCACTCCACCCATTTTATAATCCTCTGGTTTTGGCTTCACGTAAATAGGCACTTAATCTCAAGGGAGTGGATTCCACCAGATTCAGCAAATTGTTTTTATAGTACCATACAGTGTTCTGGACTATCTGAGAATGATTGTGTTTCTGCTTATTGTTATTATTAATTATTTCCATTTACTAGCAATAACAATGTAACTAGTATGGTGATATGCACTGCATTGTATCAGCTCATTTAATTTTCAAAAGAACATGAGTTAGGTACTATTACTGTGCACACATATAAGCAAATTAAACTGTTTATAGCTTAAGTGATTTCTCCAGACTGTTAAATTCAAATCCATTGCTTCCAGGGTAATATAGCATATTGCTGCTGGTCAGACCTGCTTCCATAGATCTATTTTAAAATAATGCATGACATATAATCAGGAAGAAGAAACTTGACTATAACTTGATAGTTTTTACCAACGTCTGGCCCCATTCGTTCAGAGAGATATGCTGTCTCCTAAATCTGGGGTAAGGCTTCAGAAAATTTCCAGAGTGATATTGTGTGAAATTTTTCTCTGTTAAGACACAGAACAACAACACTGGGTCCACATGCCTACACAATTATAATGATTCATTATTTGGTGGGGGAAAGAGCCTTAGTGGACATTTTGTAACTAATTAGTACATGATTCATTTTGAGCTAACATGGTCCCCAAACATGTATAAACTACTCTGGCAGCTTGCAAAGGGATTTGCTATCAAACGATGCACTGAACAGGCACGGGGAAGGTAGAAAAAGAGAATTAATCATAAAATGCTAAGCATGGGTGGGTAATACGAACATATTACGCCAAAATATTCTCTATAGTGTCAGAAGACAACTAAAAATGTATTGTGACAGACATTAAAACAGTGACTTTATGCAAAGTTTATAATACAGAGTTAAGATTTTGTCACTGTCTCCACCTGCTTGTTTCACATGACTGACTGCACACACACAAACACACCCACCCTCACGCTCTAGGCAAGTAAATTTCACCTAATGGTTATAAGGACATTTTTTTTTGTATATGTGTGGTTGGAATTCAATATTTTGAGAGAAGGGGGAAAAACAACAACAAAATCTGTTAGCTGACGGAGAAGAGAATACAAAGACATTTAAATTTGAGTATCATCATTGCCCCCCAAAAGAAAATAGCTGTCATCCAGCATAGCATGCATAAACCCTCCAACAAATTGCAGAGAATGAAGAATAGTTGCTTCTGGATCAAAGCACAGGCATTTAGTGGGTCTATCAACCTGACAGGGAAAGCACCAAACCTGACACACATGAATGCCCAAGAACAGTGTCTCTGGATGTCAGCCTTGTGCATGTCAATGCAACAAGAGCACAGGGGCATCAAAGCACGCTCTCAAACCACTGGCAAGCTTGCGTCTGCTGCAACAACAGGACCAGAGGCTAACTGCGATCTACTCTTCGAAACTTGGACTGCGGTACAAATGACCTTTAAGGTACTGACCCACACCTACTGGGCAAGGCATGCAAAATAACAGAGCTGAGACATGAGACGGAGCTTGCGTTCCATCTGACAAAAAGGTTATCATTCATTTGAATGGCCACAATTGGCTTGTTTTTGTGTACCTCGTCTCTGCCAGTTCTCATGAATTGGTTATGATGGCCGTTCGGCACCTAAATGGCCTGAGCTTTGGAGCATTCTGTGAAATGGTTAGTCATCTTTATAAGGCAGTCCTCCAAAGAGCTAGGCTGCCCACGGTGCTGATCTTTACAGGTATAAGCTAAATGCTGTCGATGCTTTAGGTTCAGTAGCTTACAGGAAAGCATAGAATACTTAACTTTATGAAATCCTTTAACATGCAGAAAAGAATCCTTTTGTATAGTAGTTAAGAACAATATAACGTGATAACAGATAGTGCTGGTAGGGAAATAGTTGTTATACGTGGAATGAAAGCACTCTTCACTTTCATATCATTGTCAGGTATTCAATAACTAACATATCATACTTTAAGTCACAGGTCAAATACAGCATTCAGTTATCCTACAGCATTCAAATACATCTATTTTTTCTGAAGCTCAAACTACTTCCCCTGAACCATAACAGGGGCCCATATAAAAAATCTGCTATAACACAGTCTACCAGCAAGATAATGATCATTACCCTTTTTTGCCTAATATTAGCATTGTGCGGGATTAATTATTCTCTACGTGTGCTTATAGCTACCAACATTAAAATGTTATTAGCATTTATATATCTGGATTTTGGATCAACAAATACTCAAACAGTTTGGCAATGATCTCAGCAATGTCAGGAATATACTGTCAATGCCTATAAAAACCCTGAAATAAATCCTTAGGCTGTAGAGGGTCTGGGAAATTTACGCGATTCCTCCTGTGTTATAGCTGCATTTGTTCCTGCTTGGTGGGTGAACTCTCTGAGAATCATTACCGAAATACTGAATTACATCATCTGCACGAGTGATTTGAGTGGAAATACCCTGCTCTTTCAGCAGATGGCTCTCCACCCACTCCATGAGCCACTTGATCACTCTTTGCCTGTCTCTTCAGTTGAAAAATATAGAACACATGACAGCATCCATAAAAATAGCCACACCTTTATGCTCGTAATTCCACTTCTGAGGATTTTAG
>CAUYRT010075941.1:0-32145 GCA_963574885.1 Lepilemur ruficaudatus
AAGGTGACTTCTGAGAAAAAGAAGAAGGAGCAGGGAAAACCAGACAATGTGCCAACCTCCTCATGTTGTAGTGGTGAAAAAATAAAAAACCACAAACCATATTGCCGAATTCGTTTGTGTTTCACAGTCTGCATCTCAGCATTCTCTCCTTCTATGTAGACACAAATAGGAATGAAAATAGCTGAAGAAGTAGAAATACAGTCTGTGAAACCTCTACTTCAAAAATTAATTTTAGGACACAAAACCGAGAACTCTGCAGTTACTATATCACTTGTGACAGTGACAACGACTGCCGGATGGGAATGTCTGGTCTCGCCACTACAAGGAGCTCCTTCGGGCATTAATAAGGGCAGCGACTGAAATCAGGGACCTGCCGTAAAAGCTGAGTTCCCGTGATTATGCAGCACACATAAGGCTGTCAAAGAAAGGGCGCCCTCTGGTTACAAATTTATTTTGTTTATTAAAAAACAAAGGAATTTTAAGAAAATTTCACTTTTCTATTAATTATGCAGGGTAATGACTATAAAAAAGATAAGCAAAGAGTCTGCCTATGAGTGAAGAGCTCCGTAGCGAAATGGAAACTTCCAGCTTAGGCAATGCGCAGAGATTCATTCCTGCAGAAAACCGAATCCATTCTTTGGAGGAAAACCTTGAGTAACAGTCTGAGAACACAGAACAAAGGGTAACGAAGCGAAAAGATCATAGATGAGATTCCATGTGGAGGAATTTTAACAGAAACCTGGTCTAACAATGTTCCCAAAGGGGAAAGAAGATGAATGAAATAGAAACAGTAATTGAAAATAGAAAAGAATTTTTTTTAAAAAAAAGCTTTTCAGATCTAGTAAGATTCAAATGTGGAGAGCAATACCGCCAATCCAACTCTTAACAAATTTAGCAGAAAGCCAGCAATATCTACACTTGTCTGACTACATTTTCAAAAAGTAAATGCTATGAAGTAATTTTACAGATGTTCAGGGAAGAAAAGAAAAAAACCCAAATGTGTAATGTGTTAATCATAAAAAATATAAATCATATTAACTACCGCCTCCTTTATAATTTCAACCTGAAAAACAATTAATTTTCTTTGAAGAGCAAAAGTTGTAAGAGATGACCCTTAATAATTTTTTTTCAAAGAATGTGTAAGCTTTGGATACATGTAATCAGGGAGCTGAAAAATATTTTTAATGTACAAACTCTCTGGCCACATAACTTCATAATGGTCTTTTTAAAGTAACAACTTGTATGTGTTCTTAAGATTCCAGACACAGAGTCATATTTAAGAAAGAGGAAGATTTGTTGAAAGATGCAGGATGGGTGATGAGGATTAATATCAGTTAAATATTCAGATAAAAAACAATATTTCTTTTAAATTTTGCACAGGACTCTGAAATCGTACTTAAATAATAATGGTTATGACGTGGCTTTCGATCTCACATGAAATTGCAGCAGACCCGGTGATGTCGGAATAACAAGACAAAGCCCTATCAATCTCATCTCCATAAAAAAATGTTAAACGTATTGGTTATTCTTTCACCATCAAAATGCGTAAACATAAGTTCAAGACTTCAAAAAAAAAAAAAGCACTATAAAGTAAATACTGGTAAAACTCAGTCACATCTTTAATTCCAAGTTTCTGAAAAATAAAAACAAATAAAACGTGGTATTTATAACAAAAGATGGAGGTAGAGTGGGGCAATGAAAAGATGTATACAAGATTAGAAAAAACCTAGCAAAATGTCATGGCAATAAAAATGGTTTAATCCTCTTATTGAACAGTATAATTTGTACTCTGTTAAAATATCATTGACTAGTTTTCTATAGAAACCCATTTAAAGAGAAATAGAAGGTTAAACTTAAAAAAAAAACTCCAGACCAAAAACAGTAATAACAATAACAAATGAAAAAAAAAAAAAGACAAGCCTTGCAAAATTAATGTCAGACAAAGAGTTTTAGGCAGAAAACGTGAAACAAGATCCAGAGTCACTTTATACCTAAATATAAAATATATGTATAGATATAGAGATATAGATACAAAAAAGGACTCATTCATGTCTAAGCTACATCACAAAAGAAATCTGTGCACTGAATAACTTGGTGTGTTGTGAACTAAAACAAAATCCTAAGCTCTTGGCTGATTGGACAGACCCCCTCTTGGCCAAAGGGACCCTGGTTCCCACCCACGACGAGATGGGAGGTCAGACACGCCTCACTGCGCCCCCTCCCTTGCTAACAGCCATTAGGCTTTTTTCTTTAAGCACTAGACAGACATCAATCTCATGATCTGCTCCTCCCTATTTGTGATTTTGGCATCACAACTAACCAGCATTCCTTCCTGATAAGAGACCACAACCGTGGAGTGTTTTAACCATCCTACAGAGCATGTGCAAAGAGGGTTTTGTGTCCCTGCGTCACCTTTTGACATCAGAGGGCCGCCATCTTCTGAACATAGACCCCAGAAAAGGGGCATGAAGCCTGATCACACATGCACATGTTTCTCCTTTCATAAATGTTCGTGACTCTTCCTACGGCTTGTTAAATATGTGTATTTGGCCACCCTCAGCACAAACTCCCGTTCCCATTGTCCGTCCCTCAAAGCATGTGGCTTCCTGGCTTCCGGCTGGGGCTGTGCTTCCCAGCCTGTCGGAATGGCCACCCGCAGGCGGCAGCCCTCCATGAGAAATGAAGCTCTCCTTTCCAAATTCGTGAAAGTGTCATTTTCTTCAGTGAACAGTGGAAATTCAGAAAAATAAAACTGGTTATTTAAAAAAATTAGTCATAACTGAGTGGAAGATGTTAGCACTGCTCTAAAGAGCTGCCATCATTTGGTGGAAAATAAAGACCATTTTGAACCCTAAAAGGAACGAGTTAAAGTAATAGGTGTATACGTTACGTATTACATGTGGTTCTCTGTACGGTTTCAAAAAACTCAATATTAGTTTTGTAGGCACTAGACTTCCGCACAGGAGGTTTGGGCAAAGGGCCCTGGCAAAACAAGCTCTGATTGCACCTGGGCTAATCACTCGCAGTTTCTTTGACGGTCATTCTCCTCTGGGCTCGCCCACCATCCTTTGGGCACTGAGGCACGTGGGACACTTAGATCGCGGAGCGGGAGGCTGCCAGGATTTGAAAGAGCTCCAGTGTTAGATTTCAGTGGCTGTTTTTGTCACATGTCCAGAGGCTTCCTACAGCTTCTCTGCTGGTGTAGTCATCACCTAACCCGACTCACTATCCTAGACTTGCCCACTGCCAATAGCACGATTCACAACTTTTCAAGGCCATGTCTAGGCACATACACACACTTAAAAAAACCTTTATTTTGAGATAATTGCAGGCTCACGTGCAGTTGTAAAAAACAAAACAGAGACCCGGATTGCTCCCTGTGGTAACGTCCTGCATAACCGTGGCACGGAGTCACGACCAGGAAACTGACAACAATGTTGGGGCTCAGGACACGTCACCCCAAAGTGTATCTCTCCAACATAAGGATCATTTTGAGCTGATTGTTTTGGAAAACAGTCCCTTTTGTAAGAGACATTGACACCTATAAAGGAAATCTACGTGTGCAAAGGCGCCTCCCTCTCTGCGCCAAGAAGAGGAGGATGACGAGTCACCACAGAGGAGTGGCGCAGACTGAAATCCGATGACGAAGCGTACCTTTGCTGCAAGGTGCCTTTCCCAGCCAGGCCCTTCCCGCGACCTCCCTTCTCTGCCTCAGCGCATGACGGTATTCAAGCCTGAAGACACCTCTTCAGAGAGCGAAGGTTCTCTCACTTCTCTGGGCATCCCCGTTCATGCAGAAGGTACCCACGCCGCCCAACTTCTGTTTGCTTTCCCTTGTTACTCTGACTTTTGTGACAAGGAGTCCCAGCTAAGAACTCATGAATGGTGGAAGGAAAAGTTATTTTCCTCCTGTGCAGTTCCGTGCACTGACCTTTGCTCTGACTTCTCAGTTCTGCCTGTGCTTGCGTGAGTGTGGGTATTAGTTCCATGGCATTTCATGGCAGGAGTGGCTTTGTTTGGCCACCACCAAAGTGAAGGTACACAGCAGTTCCGCACACACTGTGGAAGCTTTTCACTGAAGTCTGTCAATCTAAAGTAACAGCAGAGAGCGTGGCTCTTTAAAGACACGAGTTTGTTCGGGAATTGTGCAGGGATTATGATTGGGGATGTGCATGCTGCGGTGAACTGTAGGCGTGCCCGGGGGGTCAAGGCTAAGGGACATTTTAAAAAACAGGAAAGAGAAGTTTTCAAGCAAAACTTCGGTGGTTACGCAGGCTTAGTGCAGGTGGCCGTGTGTGTCCTGGCCATCGCCGGAAAAGGTGCACCTTGCGCTCAGTGAGGTGCCCCTGGCTGCAGGGATGTGGTGTCGTGAGGCTACGCAAGGCCGCCGGTAGCACTGGCTGTCACGGGAAAGATGTCCGCATAGAAGTGGCCTTAGCTGCAAGGCTGGGTTTGGCAGAGCCTCTCGTGACAGTTCTTGCTATCAGGCAAATATGTGAGAGGACCCTCCCTTCGAGGCCCCCCAACTCTGTTTCACTGGGGTTTGACGCATAAGTGACTCCATTTTGATCCTGACGACTTTCACAAGTAAAACAGAAATTCAGAAAAGTGTCCGTAACTGCACACATTTTCACCAATGGAAATTTACCACGTAAGCAGCACAGAGATCAAGCAACAAGCACCTGTGGGAGACATTTTCACATTCCCGACAGTCCCTATTTCGTGGCCGTGAGGTACACACTCAGCCTAGTGAATACCGGTCGGTCGGGTTTCCAAACCGTTACTCAGATTCCCGCCCTCCCCAGTGGCGTGCGAGAATTCCTGTCGCTTCTCGTCCCTGTCCACACTCCGCATTCAGCCTTTTTCACTTTCCTCGTTCCGTGCACTCTGCTGTGTGTGGCGGCCCCTCCTCGCGGCTCCTCTTCTGTGTCCTGGATAACTAGCACAGCGACTCGCCTTGCACGTTCTTGCGTGAACGTCCTCATCCACGAAGTACCTGGTCAAGTCCTTCGCTGATTTTTCTCTTGGGCTGTCTCTCCGTAGCTGGTTGATTTAAGTTGTTATTTGCTCCTGATACGAGTAATTCACTGGGTATATGTATCGCCAATATCTTTTTCCAGTCCTCATCCCATCTTTTCGCTCCACTAATAAGGCCTTTTGCTGAAAAGAGGTTCTTAATTTTAGTATAGTTCAGTTTATTGATTTGTTTTTTGCTTTAAGGTCAATGCTCTCTATATCCTATTTAAGAAATCTTTGACTGCTCCAAAATCCTGAAGACAAACACTTGTTTTCTTCTAAAGGTGTTATTATATTACCTTTTGTGTACAGATGTGCCACGTGTCTGGAATTGCTTTGCTATGTATTGTGTGAGACAAGGGTCAAGATCCACTTCCGTTTCCATATGCAATGCCAATGGAGCCAGCAACATCTTTTAAGAAGAATATTAACCTCCCAACCCTCTTGCTTGTCCCACCATTTTCACCATAAATCCCATGACTGTGTATGTGGTCTCTTTCTGCACTTCATTCTACTCCTAGAATCCTTTTGTCTATATTTCCATGTGTCAATACTACGTCCTCTTCATACTTATAGCTTAATAGATCTTAACAGCTGGCAGTTCAAGCCTCCTGGCCTTGCTCCTCGAGACTACCTTGGCCATTGCTGGCGAGGGTGTGGCCCGGCAGGGGCTGGAACGGGGCGTGTGAAGACCTTAGCGGACTTGAAGGAAGGGAAGGGGTGGATTCCAGCTGGTCAAAATGTTGAAAAGCTGGCTGTGGTCACAGCGCAGGGTTTGTGGGCTGGTTAGACCACCGGGGCGGCTATCGCTACAGCCCATGAATGGCGTGGAAGCAGCCGTGTAAAGAACGTGTTACTAGGAATCACAGAGGAGTCTGGTCACCCTCCCTGGACCTGGGCTCTCTGAGCAGCTGCGCGGGCCCCTTCTCAGCCCCGCGGCCTGCCGGTGAGACCCTCCTGCCGCCGGGCCTTGAGCATGCGGTTCCATCGTCCCGGAACTCGCTGCCCATCGCTCTCGGCCTTGTTCACTCTCCCCATCCTTCAATCTCAGCTCAGACCACTGTTGCGCAGAAAGCCTTCCACGAGGAGGAGGATGACAATAACAACAACAACAGTAATAGTAAATTTTAACTCAATGGCCTCCAAATGCCAGTCTATTCTAGACGCTGGGAAAACAGCAGTAAACAAGCAGATGAAGCTGTTGCTGGTGTGAGGTTACATTCTAGTGGGGGAGATGTACGGCGAACACAAGACTGTACAATATATTGGATACTCATCAGTCCTAAGAAGAACACGTAATCCTGCTCATCGTCACTGAGGCTTTAACTGCCCACGTTGCAAGCTCAGCTTATATTGCAGATGAAACTGAAGAGCGTGAGCTGTGGGTTGGGACAATGCTCAAGTGCTGTCCTCAGGGTGCCATTAGCCGGGAGTCAGTGCTGCTTAACTCTCCGCCCTGCTGGCGAAGCCCCTTCTGACTGGAGGGCGTGACAGACACACACCCACTCAGGATTCCGGGGACAGGGGTGCACTGGACCTTCGTGGCCCCAACCTTGCAGAGCCCCCCGCTCACAAGCCAGCCACCGACCACGATTCCTGCAGGGACAAGGGGCTCTTGCCTGCGGTGACCGGGCCTGGCCTCTCCCATCAGGGCTGTACTGGGGAAGAAGCGGCTTTTAGGCTCTTTTATTTTCATTTCCTGCCTCTCTCTTACAGGAGATGGAAAAGCTTAATTGCTGAGTGTTTGGGTTTATTTTTCTGTTTTGTGCTGCTAGGAGATATTTTAAGATATTCTTTGAGGGGAAAATAATTCCAAGAAAGAATCTTCTGGTGTTGAAAACTCTAGGGCTTTCAAGCGATAAGACGTGGCATGAAAGCAAAAAAGAAAAGAAAAAAACCCAAGATTTCTTTTTTTTTTATTTTCAGTGTTTTTGAGCTTCTCCACAAAAGCCCATCTGCATGTGTGGTTTTAGGCATGGAGTCGCCGGTGCTCAGTGACGGTCAATAGGCTGCCTCTGCATTGAGGGAGGAGCCGGCAGGAGCCTTCAGGACCCCGCAGGGCGGGGACGTCCTGTCCAGCACAGGGACGGAGCAAGCCTTGCTCCATGGCCTTCCCGAGAGCCACTGCCCATGGTGGCCCTGCTCCTGCCAACACGCTGAGGTCCCTCTGAACCTGGCCTTGACTGAGTGTCTGCCGGGAACCAACCTCCTGGCCAACCTGGGAAACCACACCTGACTCCTGAGAGCCCAGGTGGGTTGTCAGCTCCACGCTGCTGGGGGCGGGGCCAAGGCAGCCCCTGTGGCCACCATGGGGCTTAACGGCACCTCCCTCCCTGCCCTGTCCATCAGCCGGACCCCCGTCTTCATCTAGGCACGAGGAAAAACAAGCCGTGTTTCACATGGAGCAGTTCTCCAGCGGACACCAACTGGGTGTCCTACAGTTCAGTTCAGTTCTGACGTTATCTGCCTGGAGCTTTCAGTCAGATCCTACAGGTTACAGGCTCCGTCCCACAAGGCTGCCCCGACTTCAGACACCAGTCCCTAGTGAGAGGTGTCACCTACCCTCTGGCCGACTGGCTATACACCAGGGCTCCCCTTGAGGCCAGTTGATTTGCTAGAACAGCTCAAAAAACCCAGGGAAACACTCACTTACATTTGCCAGTTTATTGCAAATGATAGATGAACAGAGGAGCAGGGTTGGTGGGGCTTCTGGGCCTCCCTCCCCGCGCCTCCTGCAGAGGTGGCTCATGGATCTTTGTTGTTCAGGAGTCTTTACAGAGCTGGATCTCCAGCCTGTCCCCCCTTCCCAGCGGCCGCTGGGTGGGGCTGGCCATTCCCACCCTCTGACCACACGGCCTTTCTGGCCCCACTGAAAGCCTCCTCAAAAAGACACTCCAATCACTCAGAAACTTGCAATAATTTTAGCTGTTCTGTGACCGAAACTGGGGACAAAGGCCGACTATATTTCACGTTAGAACACAATCTACTTGTTCTTTTGCTTTGACGATCACCATCATCCCCATTCTTACTTTCACATTTAATTACGGAAAGTAAAATGAAAGAAAAACCACTCACCCCTTCCAGTCTGTTGCCAAGCATGCAGCTACTCTTAACAGCTGGTGGGTAGGCTTCCTGAGCTCATTCTAAATCCATTCGGATCCATTTATACTAACAGGCAGACGCGCTGATGTAAAACAGAGTCACTGTATATATGTCTATATATCTGGTGTGTATGTTCATATATAACTTTTAACTTAATATGCTATCAACATATTTCCACATTAATATATGCAGATCTACCTCATTTTTAATAGCTTCACAGCATTCCTCTATTCCACAGTACAGTAATTTATTCAAGCATTCTCTGTTAGAAATAGAGGTGCTTTCCCAGTTTTTTCTTCTAATTTTTCCTGTTTTATTTTCTAACCATACTGAACATCCTGGAGCATATTTTTGCAATTATTCCTATAGGATGGATTCTGGGAGCATCATTATTATCGAGTCAAGAATATGGTTTATAAGGGAGGAGGGAAAACTTCCTTTTTCCATCCCCTCCGAGGCTTCCCTGGAATAAACCGACAATAGACAGACTGACAGGAGAAAAAGGCATGTAAATGCTTTACTGTGCAAAGCAGTGGAGCCGTGTAAACTATGAGACTCAAAGAAAGGCCAGAGAGTTGCAGCTCACACGCCCTCTTCGCAGGCAAGAGGGAGCAGGGGAAGTGTCGGCAACTGTGAGGGAGCAAATGAGTCCCAGGGGAAAGGAGTGAGTCCCAAGAACAACGGCCTGGGACAAAGTTCCTCTGAGCTCTGGGGCGCCTGACGGGAAGGTGAGGGCAGAACTGTGAACACAGATTGTCTTATCGTGCAGATAAAGTCTGCCCAGTAACCTCTCAGGGCTGCCCTCAGAAGAAAGCCGAGAAGTCTGTCTGAGCATGGTGACAACGCCCAGGTCTTCTCTCCTCCAGTGCTTAATCTTCCCTGGTTATTTGATAAGATTTCTTCTAGGTGGAATTTTAAGACAATTGCTTTTTTTTTTTTTTTTGGAGTAAATTCCCTTAACCGGATAAGGGAACTTCAGAGAAAGGACTTCCTGGTGCTTCAAGGAAGAAAGGGGCTCAGAGAGATGGGGAGGGGGGGAAGGTCAGGGGAAGACCACGGTTCTGAGGCTTTTTTCTGAGCCCTCCAATCCCCTTCAGTTCAAAGCACGCAGCACACCTCGGCACCATGCTTTGGGGTCTCGTTCTCTGCACCGCCGCTGTGTTAAGCTGCTCTATTCAAAACAGTGTGGCAACAGCCCAAGAATAGACAGTGAAAGTGGAAGAGAATATACAAGCAAACCTAATATATAGGAATTTAATGTTGGGAAAATGTGGCATTTTTAAACATTGAAGGAAGAATAAATTATCAAATTAATATCATTGTTACAATTAGCTATCAATTTGACAATATGTAGTTCGATATCATTGTTAGATAATATGCAAAATAATTTCCATATGGATTAGGGATCCAAATTCCATAACAACTATATAAGTATTAGCAGGAAATATAGGAGATTTATTTTTCTAACCAAGGAGAGGAACAGATGGAGATGGGAACAGGGGTGGGATCCAACCCTGACTGTGAGGAAGGTTATAAGCCAACATAACAAAATGGACATATTTGATTTTACGCAAATTAGGGTTGTGACAACTGCTATATTTTTATACACTCTTGACTAAAGTTTAAATTTGTGTACTTTAGAAAATAATCAATTTAAATTTCACATGCCCTAAACTTCCTGTTGGTAAAATGACTTTCCCGTGGACTCCAGCCCCAGTGGAAGCCTTCAGTGGGGCTACAGGTGCCGTGTCCAGCTGCCTGTCCCCGTGTGTCTGAAGCCGTGGAGGGGGCGCCTGTCACAGGAAGGCCGTCTCTGCCTGTGCTCATTTTGTTAGAGCAAACCGTTCTTGTCTGAGATGTAATCGCCCTGTGCAGAAGTCGGAGGTGCTCATTTGCCTGAGACTTCTTTATTTGTGAGCTCCAACTATGTTCCATTCTTGGCACTTTTATTTATTCTTGGCACAATAAAGAAGTAAACCAATGGCAATTTGCCTAAATAGCAAACTATTTAAAATAAGCATCATGTTCTTAGTTAAAAAGTATCATGTAAGACCTGGCTATACTTTCTAGCATAGTTAGGAATGACAAGACCACTCAAGGATCACCAGGTATTCATTTCACATTTATTCTTTGTTGGAATGAGTAATGGTTGTTCTATTTTGCTGATTTTTTTTCAAACTGCCATTTAGATTTATTCACCAATTATACTGCTTTTCCATTTTCATTATTAATTCCTCTTCTGTTTTAGTTTTCCTATGTTTTTACTTCTTGAGTTGAAGGTGTAGTTTTTAATGAATTTTTAAGTTAATGGAAATATTGAAGGCTATGAATTTATCTCTAGGGAGAACTTTGGCTGAGTTGCATCTATTTCAATATGTAGTATTCTTACTACTATTTATACATATTTGGCACTGAAATTGTGATTTGCCTTTGATATAAGAAGGCTTTGCCTTCCCCCAGTTGCTTGCATTTTCATTGTCAGTACTTCACTGGCAATTTTTTAATTTTTTAAATTGCAGTTAAACAATGTAGATCATTCTGTTTTTTAAAATTTCTTGAGGTTTTTTATGCACACACAATATTTTAAAGAGGAATAGAAGGATCAATAAAATGAAATAAATTCTAGCACATTTGAGAATTGAATATATGATAAAGGACCAGGTTCAAGCCTTGTCCAAAAAGCAGTCACTGCTCAAACTAGGGTACTGGCACAACTGGCTGTCTATTAATGTCAAGAAGAAAATAAAATTGGGTCCCTACCTTCCTACCTTCCTACCAGGACGGCCACTGTGGGCCGAGGAGAATGAGGAGACAGCTGAGTAGTGAAGGGCACCCAGACAGAAGAGGGAAGGAGCAACAGATTCAAACTCACCGAGAAAAGGATGAAAACCTTTCCCTTTGATCTAGCAATTAGGATGTGGTCTGTAACTTTCGTAAATGCAGCTTTAAGGAGCAGTGGAAACACAAGGAAATCACATTGGGTTGTAGGGAGAAGAGGAGATGATGAAACGACACTTTGAAAAAATAGTCGCTATTTCAACAAGTTCAGATGAGAAGAGGAAAAGGAATGGAGGGGAGAGAGAGACAGACACTGTCACAAAGGCCGGGGAGATTTGGCCACATGCATCTACCTGCTGGAAGAAAAGCACCTGTTCAGAGACCAGACTGCAAGCATCAAAACAGGGAGATTGCCACAGATAGGGTGGCCACGCATCCCAGTTTCCTGGGACTGTGCTCAGGTGTACCTGTGGTCCCAGCATCAGTTGATGTGGTGTCCCACTTACTTTCCAAAGCATCCTGGTGTACACAATATATTACACAGTCTCCCCTCCCAGGGAACATCCTCCTGGAGAGTGTAGGTCCAAGCCACAGGTGGGGCAGTGACCTTAAACAAGAAGGACGTCTCATCCTCCAAGACACGAAAGAGGAAATGGCAGGACGGGGCTGAGTCTTTGCCAGCCTGAGGCACGGCCCCCTCAGTGTTCTTTGACACATGTGGGGAGCTCCCTCCGTGTCAGACTGGAGGTCCCACTCAACTCCCCCAACCCCCACGCTTGCCTGTCGGGCTTTGGGAAGGTGACTGGGGGGAGAATGTTGGGCTCTTTCAGTATCTCACTTGCTGTAGAACAAGGACCAAAGTTAATTTTCCGAAATACAAAAAGTTAGCCATTGTACCAGGTAGGTTAATTTCAAAGCAAGAGACGTGTGGCTTGATAAGAAGGAGGCACTTGCAACTTATCCTGGGACCCAGAAGCTGGGATGCCAAACACATTCTGGCTCTCAAAAGCTCCCCTGGTGAGAACGCCCTGGATCCTAACCCTAAGCAGTGTCTTGCTGTTGGTATTATAGACTCACTAATGCAGACAACGAAAATGTGGTGAAATTTGGGAAAGGACGCAGCTGGTGTTGAGGGTGCAGGACTGGAAACACCGGCCCCACAGCAATGGAGACAGAAGGAGCTTGTAAGGGTTGAAGAGCAGGAAGGTGAAGGATGGAAGGAGAGGTCGCAGTGTAGACGACCCTGTCAGGACCATAAGGAGAAAGGACTGGACAGGAAGAGGATGGATAGGAGGGTGCATGCAGTCAAGAGAGGAGTTTCCCTTAGCCTAGAGACAATTAAGTCCATTTGGAAAAAGCCAGGGAGAGGGAAGTGGAGGGTGTGGGCGTGGGAGGAGATGTTGCTAGAGCCCCGGGGGTGAAAGGTGGAGGGAACCCTGAGCACACTCCCACGGCCCCTTTCAGCGGAGCAGCCATGCTGGCTACGTTGCTTTGGCTGCTTCTGGAAACATCCTAGCTCCTAAGCCCTCCTCTGAGCCCACAGCCGTGTCTGCTCAGCCCCACCCTGCGAGAGCCGGCTCGCTCTGTGTGCTGGATTCCCTGGGCCCCACGGGAGGACACTGGATAGTGCTGAGCCCCAGCATGCCAACCTTTCGTCTCTGCGGGGCTGCCCTGCAGCTGGGCTGGACTGAGCCACTGGCTTGGCCCAGCAATGGGAGGAAAAGGATCCATCCAGAGGCAGACTCAGTTCAAGTTGCAAGGAACCCACGTGGGCCTGCTTGAAACAGAGCCCTGAAACCTCACCCTCGCCTGATCCCTGTCACAAGCCTTCGATGGCTCCCACTGCCCACGCAACACCAAAACCCTTCCAAGTGGCACCGAAGTCTATGGCAGCTGTAATTAGGCACCACTGTATCTTTCCACTCTGCTCTTTCTCTAGGTTGCTGTAATGTATTCTCTACTTTCCTTTGCCCATGGCTTAAATAGTGGAACCCTATCTTCCCTTCAAACTCACTGCAAATGTCGCATTCTCATGAATCAAAGCAACTAAATTCTTGCCACCCCAAAATCCTCCCTTGCTTTCTAACTGCAATAGCACCCTTCTGTACCCTCTTTCTGTAACAGGATTCCCAGACTGAGCCTAAATCATCTTGCCGTGGGGCTCAGACACGCCCAGGTGTGTCTGCGAGACTCCTGGGGTGAAGGCTCCAGGCTAAACCTTCCATTCCCCTGGCAGATCGTGGAGCCCCTTGGGCAAGAGCTCATCCTTAGGGAAGCAACCTGAGACACACTAAGGGTAATGACAGTGGGCTTAACGATGTCAGACCGCTGGGCATTGGGATCGTTGTACAAAGTTACAGCTCATGAGAGCTGACCATTGTGGGTGAGGCCCAGGCCGGGGTTCTTGGTGCAGAGCTCGGAGGCCTGTGAGTCGGCAGCACCAGTGAGGACAGTGGGCCCCTGGGGCGGCAGGGATGATGTGGGCAGGTGGAAGAAAGTGGCGTCGAATCAGCAGAAGCTGAGAAGGAGGAGCTACTGGCTCCCACACCTGGGAAAGCCAGGGGTGCAGCTGGCCTCAGGCAAGGCTGGATCCCAGGCTCCAAATGACACCTTCAAGGTGGCCTCTCTACGTCGCTTGGGCTCATCCACTCCAACTGTGGTGTGCCGTCCCTTGCCCCGCAGAAAATGTAACCATAGACGGCGGCAGCTACAGCCACTGTCATCCTAGTTCAGTGACCCAAGGATTTCAGTACAGGTAAGGGTGGGATTTGCTTGGTGAGGGCCCCAGTGCCCACCCAGGGACCTATGAAAGAGGCCAGAGAAATGGGGAAGCAAATTTATAGTCCCCCCACGATGACCTGATTATGATAGAAGAGAAAGCAATTTCCTGTAGAAAGGGAGGCTCCTACTACCATAAAGGGGCAGAGGATGCTTGCAGACCAAGGTGGGGGGTTTCTCTATCACGGGGTCTTCTGTGGGTGCAGGGCGCACAGCAGGAGCTTTGCCAGGGAGCCCATCAGGAAAGGACGAGGCCAAGGGACTAGTCTCCTGGGTGCCCAGGTAGAAACTCGGGAGGCTCCTACTCTACAGGGAGGGAGTGGCCAGGGCGGAGCTCAGGGAGCAGACACGTCCCCTCCGTGGTGATTTTTACCTCCAGTCTCCACGCTGTTGAGATGGGCCTTCCACTCTGCATTGCAGACATTTGCATGTGAATCTCATGCTCTTTACTAAATTGGCACCTCCCGACTGCAGGGCCTGCTTCTCACTCAGTTTTGGATTTCTCAGAGAACTCAGCTCAGCACCGTTATAAAATACGTGCAAAAGACAGAAATGTTGGTCACAGGGACAAAACTTTATTCTGATCAAAAGGCCCAATTTTACCTTCTTATACGAATCCCTGGTGTTCGGGGATGTGTCTCTCTAAGTCCGAGTTGCCATGGCGCATGGTGCCCGGTGCCTGGGTCTCTGTTCGTGGTCCTTCGTGCTGTCGGTGGAGGCAGTAAAAACTCAGCTGCAATGGAACTTCCACCCTCCTCTCGTGTTCCGGGGATTGCACAGACCGCGTTCAGTGGGTCCTCGGTGTTTCCAGGTGCAGAATGTGCGGGCGCAGATACTCCCCACGAGCGCGGGGCAGACCCAGCACCTGCGTGCATGCCCTTCCAGCCTGGGCCTTGTCCCACACATTTCACCACCTGCTGGTAAAGGTGACACTAGGTGAATTATTTCTTCCTGAAGTGAGTGAAGTTCTTGCCAAATAGCTCCTTTTTCCCCCCATAAACCACAGCTTTTCAATGTGCAACCATGTTTACCAGTAGATTATTCAAAGGCCCAGATTAATTACTGCAAACCAGAAATGGCAAATTGACATAGGCATTGTCAATTATTTCCATCCCATTGTCTCTGGATTTCTGGAATCAAAGGACCCGGCGCTGCATGAGCGAGCCGCAGGGAAACCCACTTGGCAACCCCCCAACCCTGCCGCCGTCTCGGGCATGTCCTACCCTCCTCCTGCTCCTGGCCTCGCGGGCTCACATCCTGTGACTCACAGGACGTGGCTCCAAGTCACAAAGAGCCCCACGATCAACGCACTTGGCCGGTGCCAGGCACTGCTGTCAGGAGATGACTCCGCACTTGCCCCCTAAAACTTGCCGGAGCAAGGGTGGCGAGACCGCCTTCTCTGATCTCTCGACTGTGAGGGAGTCTTACGTGTGTGACGATGTAACAGGCTCCACGGAGGCCTCAGGAATGCTCGCTCAGGGCGCAGCTCCCTCTCCCAGAGTGGGCAACGGTTTCCCCTGCACCCCCTGAGCCCAGGCGGTGGGATTTCCCACAGACAGACAGCTCTGGCTCGAGGTGAACTGTTCCTCAAACTCCCACACCCTTCCCGCCTGCCCGGCCCTGGCGGGGCCCAAGGATGCTGTTTCCACTTTTCCAGATTCAACAGTGAGGAATCTGATGTCAGTCTACGAACTGGTGATTTCTGACAAAGCCGAAGCTAAGTTGCTTGGTTGATAGAGGTGTTTGCAGAAGTCACTCCCGTCATAATGCCCGAGCATTTGCGCCTCTGCGTGAGTCACATTTTTTATTTTTTCTTCCCTCCCTCCTCCCCCTCTCCCATCCTCCCTTCCTTCCTCCCCCCGCCCCCCGTTTTTCCTTTTTGCACTAGAATGCAAGCTTCCTGAGAGCAGGGACACTGACTTTCTTGCCCAGCACCTAGAATCCCTGCCTGACATGTCACAAGGGCTCAGGATATACTTGTTTTGTTGACTGACATTTCAAAATTGATACTGAAACATTCAAGCTCAGAAAAGTAATAGAAATTCTCTGTCTCCTTTTCTCATCCCAAGTCACCCATATATTCCCTCTGTGTTGGTAAAATAACGCTCTCTAAGGTGCCAGACCCAGCGTTGCACACTGTACACTGGATTATCTCATTGAGCCTGTGCAAAACCCTGTGGCATTGGCATTGTTATTATCTGAGTCGTTATGGCCAATGAAGCCAAAATTTAGAGAGTAAGTAATTTCTCCAGGTTCTCCTGCCAATAGGCGGATGAGCAAGGATTTGAACCCAGGTCCTTTTGGCTGCAGAATCTGTACCTATCCCAAGATGTCGGTCAACAGGTGAAATCTACCAGCCCATGTGATGATCTGAGAGAAGGGATTTTTGTTAAAATTTCAGCGGGGATGAATACAGGGGTACCACATCCAGGTTCCCAGGACTTTGACAGTCAGTGACAAAGAAACTCACAGCGGTGGCCAACTCAAAGCAGACGACACTCACCATCACATGGAAAGACCCACAATCTCTTGAGCATTCAGGCTTGTCACCAGGACTTGTCACAGGGGTAGCAGTTATTCTGGGGATGCTCCCCTGGTGGGATCAACAAAATGAGGTCACACGGGGACAGGGTCCCCCTCACCTTGCAGGGTGAATGCAGACTGCCCCTCCCTCACTGACGGTAGCAGTGCTTTAGGAGCCCCGTGATCCCTCAGTCCCCAGCTTGCACGGGTTGTGGGACAGCTGCGCCCTGCTCCCCTGCCAGGGCGAACGCCACAGCCTCTTAGGACCAGTAGTCTCCTTGTCTCTTGGTTCAACTTAGACAAGGATGACATTTTAAAAAATAGATTTTATAATGTATATTTTTGTCTTTGATAAATGCACAATATATACATACAATACTACACACACACACACACACACACACACACGCCCCTCTACTGACCCCAGAGTTTTTCGCCCACTATAGCTAAAGACTGACGGCCTCCAGCCATAGTTGGACCAGGCCAGGCACAAATGCCAGGCACTGAGACCAGAATCCCCTTCTCCAACACTGACCTGGTCGAAATAATGAACAGTCTCTGGCTGATGGCTTGGGATGGTGGCAGCAGAGACACGTGCTTAGCTTTCGGAATTTCTGCACCTCGCAGGAAGCCTCCCGGGCTGCCCAGGTGCCTGTACAAATGGTTTGGCATAGAAAGATATTTCTAATCGGTTTCGCAAGGTCCACTCCTGGCGCTGACCCAGTTGCCACTTTGACCATGCTGGGATAACCTGGCCGGCCTACTCTGCCCAGGCAGCTGGCCCTGCTCATACGCGTCACATTTACACGTATATTTTGAATGAGCTGGCTCTGACTTCTTTGTTCTTACAAGTCTGGGTTTGCAGCACCAATAATCAATAATTATGACAGTTGCAACACTTCCTTATAAGACGTGCTAACACGTAATAATGAAGATCTGATTGATATATGCTGTGTATATTTTTCATCAGATTGTACAGTGAAAAGCTATCACTTTGATTTTGGAAGCTGCCTGAAAATTGTATCTGGATCCCTCTTTCACTATGTGTATTCTTAAAGGTTCAGGAAAAACATATTTTGGTCCTAAATATTAAATTTCTACTCAGCCCTAAACAGGGCCCAAACACTGATTGTGCTCCAAACCAGATTTTTAATGTGAAGATAAATCACTCTCTTGTTGATATTTACTTTAGTGTTTTAAAAAACCTCCTCTTCCTCCACTAAAAGACCAGAGAGCACCCATTGGCACGCAGCACGCGTGTGCGTAAGCGGGTCCTTTGCGTGGTTGGAGCACAATGCCATCTGTATCTTCTTTTGTTTGGCCAAAGTAGCTCAATTTTTTCCATCAATAACAATGTACAATGAAACCTCATCTGTTTAGAGGACGGTAAACATGGACTTTGAATTCAATTACGTGTTATAGTTATTAATCATCTAATTAATTGGCTGAGGAATAGTGTTGCCTAGAGCAGTGTAAATTATTTTGACCAAACAGTATGTGATTAATCAGATTTTCCAGATCAACTAATGGAAAAATAAATAAAGGTGCACTAAGCTCTATACTGGGCATCTACTGGGAGGCATTAGATGACTAAGATCTGCCCTCGTGTCTAAGGCTCTTACAACCTATTATAGTTGAGGAAATAAGATGAGTGGTTTCTGAGCCAGGTAGCAGGTCCTCACGGGGATCTAGGGTCCCTTCTCCTTCCCCACTGTTCTTAATTAAATAACCAC
This sequence comes from Lepilemur ruficaudatus, assembly GCA_963574885.1. Taxonomy (NCBI): domain Eukaryota; kingdom Metazoa; phylum Chordata; class Mammalia; order Primates; family Lepilemuridae; genus Lepilemur; species Lepilemur ruficaudatus. The sequence continues at coordinate 17,931 of CAUYRT010075941.1, forward strand.
AACATAAACCACCCCGAATCATTTTCAAAGCAACTATAAATCTACATATCTGTCTCTGTCTCTATGTGCATAGGTACATGTGTGTCGACAAATATACCATAGAAAACACATATATCCTCCATGCAAAATGAAACTAAAAATTAACCACGTCCTAGAATCCGTGAGGGATTTTTGCAAATATGGTGTGGACAGGACTAGACAGAACAGGCCTCTGATTGCCGAGAAACACTTCACATCCAGAGACAAATACACCTGGAAGGGAAGCTTGGCTGGGTGTGCAACAGCCCACGAACACCGTCGAATTGTAAAGCGTGGGCTCCGGGGGGCTGGGAGGCGTGTGCAGTGCCTGCAGCTTCCTCGCTGATGTTGCACGGCGGAGGCTGCACAGCAGACGCTCTGCAACGCCACCGGGGCCTGGCGCTTGCTCCTGGTGGGTCGGCCATCCCCGGCAGAGCGCCAGGCGTGTGTATGTGGAGTGTGTGTGTGTGTGCACACGTACACTCATGTGTGTGCAGAGGGCACGAGCCTTTCCCCTGCAGTCCCACCAGCATCTCTCCTGGGGAGTCAGCCTGGGAACCAGGAGGAGATGAAGCTCCTGGTGGCCTCCACAGACCTGCCTGTCTTGAGTGACCCCGGCCCCCCCGTCTCTCACACCCAGGTCACCCCAACCCCCAGGTTCCTGGATTCCCAAACTAGTAATCCACTTCTAATGCTAGGTTGCCAAATCGAATTCAAGATGCTCAGTTAAATTTGAATTTCAGATAAACAACAAAAATCTTAAGTATAAAAGTATGTCCCAAATATCCCACGGGACACGCTTATACTAAAATTTTTGTTGTTTATGCGAAATTCAAATTTTCCTGGGCATCTTGCTTTGTTTGTTTGCTTGTGTTTTCTAAACACCCCATCCCCGAATGACTGGTACAGCCTGTGCACTTGTCACAGCAGGCCCAGTGATTGAGGGCATGGGGCTTGGAACCAACAGTCCGATTTCTAATCCTGACTCCACCACTTACGGGCCACCAAAACCCTGGGCAAGTCACTCACCCTCTCGGGGCCTCGGTTTTCTCATCTGTAAAATAGGCATAACAATGACACTCCGCTGACATTTTTGTTGATTCAAATACCACTGGCAGGAGGAGAGGGTGACTAGCAGGCTGGGCGAGGCTGGTGTCCATTCTGGTGAAGAATGACAAGGACAGACGTGGGCCATAGGGCCAAAGTGGGTTTCCAACTTGACTATTGTCTCTAACGTAGATGCTTTTTCCAAAGAATGTCATGATAGCATAACCACGATGGGGGCTCATTGGGTTTTTAAAAAGAATAGAATCCACACATTCTAATATAAACAGATAAAATCTTCCCACAAGTTGGCAGTATCGTAGTCCCCAAACAGCAAAAACGTTAATGGGAAAATAGCAGGTGCACGCTTACCACGTCAGTTCCCGCTCCCGGTCCTGCTGGCGACTTGGCAGCCTCCCTGGAAATCATGCAAATGACTGACACGTCTATTGTCACATGCTCGTCTGCCAAGAATGAGATGAGCCTGAAACAAGCGGATATTCGCGCGGCAGGACTCGGTCGTCCAGTGCTTAGAGAGAACCGCGGGCGGGACAAAGAGGCGGACGCGTCTCTGCTGCGTCAACAGGCCCCCGCCTTTCCCAGACTTGACTGTCCCCTGGGGATACAGATTTTGTTGCAAGTTCACATCAAAACTGTACACACTTGCTTATAAATTCTGCTGCCTCTTCCACGCCTCCTTCCCTAGCACAGGCTTGTGTCCGAAGGCCAGTTTTAGTGAGTGTTCAGAAAAACCTGATGCTGGAAGGGGGGCCGTCATTCACTTGCGTGATGCTCAGCAATAAGGAATGGGCAGAAGTGACATTCGAGGTTGATCCTCTACCGTGTACGGATGACGTGCCAGGCGGGCAGCACAGAGGAGCCAGGTGGACAAGGTCCCTGCCTTCAGGAGCTCACATTCCAGTTGGTCAGAAAGAAGGCAAACAAGGAAAGAATCAAATGAAATAACATAGTCACACATTTGTATTTTCCTGGGGGAGCCACTTATGGGGGGCGGGGGTGGGGGGTGGTGGGTTACGTTTCAGAAAAACCCTGAGAAGTTCCCTTGCTCGCTGGGAGCAGAGTTCCAAGTTCTCCACGCGTGCCCTCCTCCCAGAAACGAAAGCACCTGAGGATGGTGAGTTACGGTCGAGCACCTGACTGTAAATCGTCACAGACAGTTTGTAGAACCGGCTCCAGCGCACATCAGGGAGGGAGCCAGTCCAGGGTCACGCTCCAGGGTGGCCACCGATGCTTTGTGTTCAGCAACGGGGCTTCCCGTTTCACACCAGTCATTCCCGGTTTTATTTTTAACATATCAGAGAGGTTTCTTGCCATTTAGTGAGTGTTACGTTTGCTTGAATCTTGAGAACATGAATCAGGTAGTTTCTCACAGATTATCCTTTTTTGGAAGAAGGGTTATTTCAGAGGAAGATGGGCCCTCTGGGTCTTCCAGAGCCTGCTGGTGTCTGGCCCGGCCTGAGGATTTTCACTTTTTACTCACCTTACCAGAGCATGCTCACGCTGGAGCAGCATTAACTCAGACGGTGGTGTTCAGCTGGCTCTGCCCGAGACTGTACCGCCGTGATCTTGCCCAGACCCCTCCCGGAGGGAGCTCCCGCCCAGCCCCCGGAACGCAGGGCCAGGAGGAGTAGGACAGACAGAGGCTGTCCCTCAGCTCAGGACCTGGAAGCCTGAGTGGAGAGAGCCAGAGCCAGAGACTCGGCAGGCGCTTCCTCCGTGGCTCTGGACAGGTGGGGGTCTAAGCAGAGCCTCTTGGCCACGTTCACCTCGCAGTGGCTGATCGTGCCGGGAGCACACACGGGCTGGGGGATTCCAATGCCACCCGTCGTCAGAGGAGGGGGCGGGAGGCAGGCTGGGGTGATCCGGCGGGCTTCCTGTTGGCTGCTGGTCACCGCCGTCTTAGCCTGTGGCAGGGCAGCCCCCGCTGCTCTGGGATAACTGGCCAGGAACGGTCACTGAGCTTTTCCCAAGATCTCCGGTTTTTCTCTCTTTTCTCCTCCACTTGGTTGCTGATCTCTGCTCCCACTGCATTGCCCTCAAGCGAAATTGGAGTTGAGGAGAGTCTTGTCACAAACTGAGTGAGGACCACCCAATTTGTCCTTCCAAACAAGTGCTGCAATCCTGGATCTAAGAGGACTTTTAAGTGTTGAGGCATTCAGCAGATTGCCGGGGAGTGGAGTATATATTGGCACAAAAATTGAGAGTGGTGGTTTGGAATCATTTTTCCTTTTTTGATTTTTTTTTTTTATAAAGACGTTGTGTTTTAATTGTATTGTACCTACTCTGGAAGATACACATTAGGTTCTAAAACCACATATAAATCACCACCCAGCGCTGGCCACTCGCGATTTTACACGAGTGTTCCCTAGCGTGCACCTGTCTACACTTTCTGTCCAACAATGGATCTCACTCTACCTGCTGTGCAGCAACTGTTGACTAATGCTTGACAAGGACTTGCTCTAGTGGTGGCTTGATTAATTCTGCCACAGTTTTCTTGGCTACAGGCAGATCCTACTCAGTCTTAGATGTGAGATGGGTTCTTGGGAAGACTCTGGGGCCAAGAGGTAGAGAGGATTAGCAGGAAAAGGTACATCATCCCAGACGGGGTTGCATTTGCTAATATCTCTGAGATCCTAGGATCTCATAGGGTCTTCTTGTTTCCTACTTACACGTCCTTCTAGATACGGCATCACCTACAGAATTTCCTGGACAAAGAACCCTGCCAGGAGACAGGCATTAGGGTAATTGGATAGGTTTCCATTTCTCTTGCTTTTATTTTTAATTTTTTTAGAGACAGGGTCTTGCTGTATTGCCCAGGCTGGACTTGACCTCCTGAGCTTAAACCATCCTCCCACCTCAGCCTCCCAAGTGTCTGGGGCTACAGGCACATGCCACTGTGTGCGGCTTATTTTAGTTTTTTAATGTTGAGGACATAGCAACAAAATCTATTGATTTTGTATCGTTGATGTAAGTTGATTAACGTTATCCAGCGATCGTGCTCCACACGGTACAGTGCTCCTCCAACAGTCCTTTCCCTGTCCCGAGGACGCTTTACTTGTGAATAAGCCTCAGAGCGCAGCACGCTTAGGGTCAGCCTTGGCAGGCTGCGGCTCAAAAGCCAGGCCCACGGTGGGTGCTGCTCAGCTTTCTGCATCAGCACAACTAACCTGAAAAATAAGAGTTGGCGTCGGCACAATGGGGGCTAGGAGTGATTGTCTGAAGTGAGTAACAAAGCCACTAAGGCGTCCACAGCCAACCAGCCTCAGGGCTCTGGTAAGTGATTCACTTTCTCCTCCCTGTTGTTATAAATGTTTCTCATTGTTGAATACCTCTTGCTTGTTAGGGCTGAGCCCTTTCCTCTGCATAGCTGAGAGATGAGTTGTCAGTTGAAAAAACCGCTTAATGAATGGAGTACTGTTGCCCGGCTCCACATTCATAAGTGGGATGGCATCTCCTGCCTCTAATCAGGTTGACAGAAAAGAAGAAAATCTCAGGTGACCTGCTGGATGGGGGGGATAGAGAGTGTGGCCCGTGGGTGCTCTTGTCCTGCTAAGTCAAAGTTCTGCAAGTGCTCTGAGGTTGAACCTGCTCCTCAATAAACCCTTTCCCCCGTCTCCACCACATGTGACGTCCAGGCAACGCCATTGTCTGCTGCGTGTTTGTGTTGAACGGCTTTCTAGACACGGTCCCTGGAAGACGGTGCCAACAGCCCAAAGCCCTCTGTGCTGGCGGTCAACAAGCCATCGTGTGTCCCAGCAAGGAAGGCAGAGGGCCCTTAGAAGGGAGAGAGTTTCATAGAGCAATTGACCATGAACTTGGCACCAGGGAGGGGAATTTTACTGATTCTAGAATCAGAAGACACAGCAGGATGAAATAAGATCCAAGCCTCTGAGACACCAAGGAGAAAGTAAAAAGAGAAACTATCATGGAAACACACATAGAAATGTGACCACCACGCTGAAAGGACCATAAGGCTCGAGACCCAGGCGCCCTGCGAGGTTCCCTCCGCCTCGCTGCCTCTCCTTGTCGCTCACTTTCGCCTGTCTCCGGATGAGCGTAGCTTCATAAAATTCTGCCTCCATTGATTGTTTTTTTCTCATTTTCTCCAGATCAAAGTTTCTCAAAAAAATCTGCAATATTGCGTCACGATGTCTGGGCATCTAATACGGTTATGAACCACCTGTCTCCACAAGCTCCGTGTATCTCGCCCTTACACGTGCTCACGGAGGGCTTCAAGTCGCATTTTAACATTAATAGAAATGACAGACATTTGCATTATAGACATCACTGAACACAGGAGGGACCTTATCTTCCGGAGATTGGGATTTTCTTCATAGTTTCAATGTAGATCAATATCTGTTAATAGAGGTTAAGGTTCTTTCTCTCCTAGTACACCATCAGAAAGTCAACTTCGTAAGTTTACGCTTTCCTTCTTTTCTCTCTCTCTCCCTCCCTTCCTCTTTCTCTGTCTCCTTCTTTTTTAACAAAATAATTTCAACCTCTATGTGACATGGTTAATGACCAGCCGAGTAACTTTAAGCAGGTCCTTCAAAGGGCCTTCACTCCCCGTGCCCTTCAAAGTCTAGATTTCCTTAGGTATAAAAAGGGAAAGTTTTGGACCAATCTTTTGTGCCTCTTATATGTCAATGATCAATGGAATTTTATCTTTATCATAAGAATCTTGGAATTCCAGGGCTGGGCGAAGTCCTAGAGATACTCTCTTCATATCTGAGCACACCAGAACCCAGGGAACAGAAGTGACTTCCCCAAGCCCTGCATTGCCCTCAAGCGAAATTTGTCCATGGCAAAGCTGAGATTAGAATACGGACCCCAATCAGCCAGCAAGGATTTCATTTTGCCAATACAACGTCCTGGACTTTATTCATTAAGAAACTCATGCTTGATTTTAACAACAACAAAAAAATTAAGATTACTAAAATTCTTTGTCTCTGCTGCTGATGGTGTCCATTATTTCAGTAGAAAAAAAAATGGTCTCCTTTTTAAGCCACTCAGTATACACAGAAATGACCTTAGGTTATTTCATTTCTTGTCATATTGTTAGATCTAATGTGATTAAATTTAAATATGCATTAGACATAACATTTTCTTCTTGGCTGAAATGATTTATAATAAGTTTTTGAGGTCCTCTTGAGTGGTTAGATGATGTTAAGTTTAACATTTAAGAAAATCAACACTTGAAACTTTTGAGACTTTCCACTGGATATTGGCTTTTCTCAGTGACGTTCCTAGAAAAAAGTAGTTTATGAATCATCCCGTCCATATGTCCTCATGTACAAAGAATGTTTTGTGTGCATTGTTTCGCCATATAGGTGGTACTTTTTCCCCTTCAGTCTCATCCTGAGAGTGTGGTTTCTCAGGAAAGCAGTAATCCACCCTTCACGCTGCCCGAGCCAAGTCCAGGTCATCCTGAGCAGCAGATCCAGCAAAGCCTTGGAAAACCCACTAATAGCCACTGAGCACTCCGGGAGAAATGTGTCCAGGCTGAGTCTTTTTCCATGTTCTCAACTCCTCTTCAGCAAAACTCACTCTGCAAAGCGGGGGAAGAGGAGGCTGCCGCGAGCTGACGCAGCAAGCTTGCCACTCGGGAAGGGAGTGGGGAGGCCCAGACCGGCAGTGCCCCCGGCTCCCAACAGAAGCGAATCCTTTATGAACCAGAGCATCCTCAGCAGACATCCCTGGGCTTGCCTCAGATTCCACAAGGGTGAATATTAACTCAAAATCAATTACACAAACATGCAAAGAAATAAGCCACTGTGAGTGAAAGTCAGCAGCAAACAACAAACAAAAGAATTTGGTCTCCAGTGTCCTTAATTATTGGAATCATCATATACAGTCTACAAAATAACCATTTTAATTTGAAGAAATGAAAACGGGAATAAAAATGACCAGAAATGGGCAGTGGGGGAGAGGGGGGATTTTGGGAAAGTGTACAAATTTTTGGTTATAAGATGAATACATTCTGGGGATCTGATGTACAACATGGTAACTAGAGTTAATAGTAACGTATTGTGCACTTGAAACTTACTAAGAGAGCAGATCTTACACTGTTCTCACCACACACACACAAATATGAAGTGATGGATGAGTAATGACTTCACAATTTATACATATTTCAAAATATCACATTGTGCACCTTAAATATATATAATTCTTATTTGTCAAAAAATAAATAATAATCATTTTACATTTTTGAAAAGTAATCAGAAATAACAATCAAAATTTTCAGGGATATATTTTAAATAATCAAGTCAGGTTTTACAAATGAAAATTATCATTAATAAAATGAAAAACTAGATAGATGAATTACAAGTAGATTAAATACAGTTGAAGAAAGAACTAAAAATTAGATTTAAAAAAATTCACCAAAATTTAACACAGAGGAACAAGAAGAGAGAAAATATGCAAGAAAAGTGAAGAAATGCAAAGTAGGAAGTTAAAAAATATAATTTGTGTCTAATTGGAATCCCAGAGAATGGAAGAAGAGAAATATTTGAAAAGATAAATGGTTTGGAACTTTCCAGAATGGATGAGAACGTGAACCACCAGTTACAGAAAATACAATGAATCCCAAGTTGCTTAAATTAAAAAAAAATCCACACCATATTAGATTATAGTGAGATTGTAGAAAACCCAACAAAAAATAAAAGATCTTAAAGACAGCCAAAGAGAAGAAATAGATCACTACAAATGAAAATTAGATTTGTAATAGACTTGTTATTATTAACAGCTGCAATGAAATCTGGAGAGAGTAAAACGATCCCTTTACAAGGGCTGATTCAGGATTGTCGACTCAGCAAACTAACATTTGAAAGCAATGGCCAATTGAAGAGAATGTTATAAACAAAAATGGTTTGCTATCAAGAGACTTTAACCAAAGGACCCCTGGATACGTTTCCCAGGAAGAGGAAATGATCCCAGAAGGAAAGTCTGATCTTGAAGACAAAGGGAGTAAAATAATTTTCAAACAACGAATGCATTTCTACAAGTCTGTATAAAATAATAATAATAATTTAAACAACCAAATACTGAAACACAATAGCAGGTAAATCTGGAGGTTGAACAATTATTCAGGAGTGGTCAAGGTATTGATTAACTTTAGATACGAGGCTCAGGAAGACTGAATTCCAAAGTAACCACCATAAATGGATGAAGAAAGCATAGAAAGTAACACTTTCAAACTAGTGGAGAAGAAAATGGAATGATAATAATAATAACAGAAGAAAAAGAACAACAACAAATCAACTTATTCAAATAGAAGAAAAAATATACAGAACTAGCAGGGTAAATAGAAACCACAAACTAAGATGAGATGGAAAACCAAGCCCTAATATATAATAATTACACTAGATAAAAATGAACTAAATTTTCCATGCAAAATACAGAGTGTCAGTTTGGATTAAAGGGAAAAATATCTATTACGCCCATTTAAATAAGCCATGTCTTAAAACACAAGGAGACCTGAAGTTAAAACAATTAAAGATACTAGGCAAATAATAAAGAAATCTGGAGCAGCTATAATAATATAAGATAAAATAAATTAGGAAAAATATGGTTACTTCACAATGTAATAATTTCAAATTTGTATGATCTTAAGTAGTTTCAAAATGCATAAAGCAAAAATTGATAAAACTGCAGGGAGAAATTGATGTATTCTTTGCCAGGGTAGAAGATTTCAACGTACCTTTCTCAATTACTGTTATGTCCAACAGACAAAAATGTTAGTGCAGGTATAGAAGACCTGTCCAACACTATTTAACAAACTCAATTTTGTAGGCATTCAGATATCAACACTCAACAATGGGAAGATACACATTCTTCTCACACACAGATAGCATACTTACAAAAACTGAATATGCAGTGGACCATTAAAAAATTTCAAACCTTAAAACACACACACCTTAAAGACCATGGTCTTTGACAATTATGCAAATTAGTTAGAAGTTAATTTAAAAAAAAATATATATTTAAAACATAAAGTTCCATGTGTTCCATAGACAAAGGTGTCTTAGAAACACTGGGTTAAACCAAGTTAAACAATAATGAGGAGGAGAAAAGGAGGAAGTGGCAGAAGAATTTTTTTACTGCCGTCCTCATAGGCCTTAATATGTTGATGTATGTCATGAATTTATAAGTGAAGTGTCTTACGCAGTGTTCATATTTTTATTTTGCCACGCAAGTTTCCATCCACGGAGTAACTACTGGGACTAGCATTGTGTGGGACACAGTTTGGGAAACACGGCTCTCAGCAAGCCTGGGGCGTCCTTCATATAAACCTTGTTCTTTTTATTAACCCTCTTTAACTTCCCATGGCAACTGCCAGCCTGGATATTACAGCTCCCAGCAAGCATTCTAATAAAACTGTGCATGATCGCCTGGTGAGAGTGGCAAGATTAAATCTTTCACAGCACATGGGATGAGCAGGAAAGAATCAGTTTGGCAGAAAGAAGGCATTTGAAGACAGGGATATTTGTGTTTTTATATTGTCATAATTTTTTAAAAGATATGCGAGCTACCCTGTAATCCACATCAAAGCTCTGAGACCTGCTATAGAATTCTTTAAACTACTCCTCAAACTTGTCAGGACAGTGGTGACTCTTGTGGGGTTGACCTTCGTCCAGAAAGTCTCACTTTCTAGACAGTTGACAGACCCGAATTCCTTTCCAGATCAGTGAGGCTGGGACCCGGCAATGACTCGCTCTGGGGATGAAGAGTTAATCCATTACGTGGCCTGGGGCAGCGAACCGTGGCTGCCCCTTGGTAGCCCCTGCTCACACAGCTCCCCCTGCCCTGAGACGGTTCACTAGTCCTGCTCCGTCAGGGGCCGCCTGCACCACATCAATGAGACCGGTTCCGAGAGAAGAGTCAACGGCAAACTCACTCTGGGGCTGGGGCAGCTCCGAGGAGCTGTTACTCCACAGGAATCGTTCATTCCCACGTATGAAATACACTCACACATTATGGGTTCACCTGACGTGTATTTTCGTGTATTTCCATACACCTGAGAAGATATGTACGTATGTTAACCCAGTGTGGTGATTTAAAAAATGTGTCCAGAAATTCTTCCTCCTCCTCCCTTCAGGAGATGGGGCTTACTCCTCCTTCCCTCAAGTGTGGGACGACTTAGTGACTCACTTCTAAAGAACAGAGTACGGCAGAAGTCATGGGGTGTCATTTTTGAGGTGAGTTCCAAACGTCGTGTGGCTCCCACCTCGGGTGTGTGCTCTTCCTCTCTCCTGCATCACTCGCTCTGGGGGCCACACTGTGAGTAGAGTTGTGGAGAGGTCCACGTGGCAAGAAATCGAATCCTCCTTAAACAGCCCCAGGAGTGAGCTTGGACCCTCCTGCCCCATCAGCTGTCCAGGAGCAGCAGCTGAACTGCAGCCAGACCATGAGCCAGAGCCACCAGCTGAGCTGCTCCTGGATTTCTGACCCCCAGAAACTGTGAGTTAATATGAGCTTGCTGTTTTATGGTGCTAAGTCTGGGGGGTTATTTGTTACACAGCAGTAGATGACTAATACACCCATTGATCAAAACTGTTCGGGGCATAGGGAAGCCCTGACGAGATCAACTCAGGAGGTCTGTATCTGCCGCGTATGCCGGGATCATACTGGGCTGGTGGGGGAGGGGATTCCCATTCTCTGTGGCTGGTAGGCTGAACCGTTGGGGAGGAAAGAAGGATGGAGCCTTGCTCTGGCACTGAAGGTTGCCTACAACCTTAGGCCACCGTGGCTGCATAAACTATGGTACATTCGCACAATGGAGCACTCTGTAACTGGAAAAAAAAAAAAAAAGACGGAAAATGTCTATAAATTGGTATAGAGTGTTTTCCAGGATATATATTGTTAAGTGAAAAAGCAAAGTGCAAAAGGATATCTATAGCATGTTTTTTAGTATTTGTTTAATAAAAAAAGAAAAGATAGAAGAAATAGTCCTATGTGTTCATTAGCATAAAAAGAAACTCAGGAAGGATAAACCGGAGACTAGCGGGATTGGATACGTGCAGGGAGTGCATTGGGAATAGGGTACGGAGGACGGGAGATGGGATAGGCCCAAAGGCATGGGGCAAAGAGTCACCTGTTCTGAGTACAACTGCGTGCACAGTTTGATGTTTAGAATCATGTTCTCTTTCCAATACTAAAAATAAATGAATAAATGATGTCAGCCAGACTGGGAATAAAAAGAAATAGAAATTGCAAGATAAATGGAAACTAATGAACCTTTCATATTTCAAATGAAAACCATAATCACACTGAAGTGGAAGAAAAAAAAAAACTAAACCAAGAATTTTGATAATACAGTCTCAGGCTAAAGACAAAAAGTAACTGTAAAGAAATATTGAACTCTGACAATTACATTTGTTTTTCACAGTGGTAGGAGTTAGCAATTTTGAAACTACTTAACGTGTATTCTAGAATTGAATGAATAAGTAAATATATTGTGGATAAAGAGAGCCACATTTTTCACTATTGGAGACACACACACACACACAAATACATACAAGTATTTCTAGCTCTGTCCACTGGGGGCCTACAAGCAATGGCATCCCAGGAGCACTGACGCATGCGGAACCCAGGTCTTGGTTTCTAGGGACCATTCTCTGCTAGAAGGAACCAGGCTTCCTTGGAGAAATGTTTGGTTCCAGGCTGGGAACTGGAAAAATACACGTCAGCCTGAAACATCTTGTTTTGCCAGAAAGTAGGGAAGTGCTCAAAGAATTATCAGTGCTTGTCAAAGGACCCAAAGAAGACAGATTGAAGGAGCTCCTGCTTGCCAGACCTAAAACAACCTGAGCATCAAAATAATTACAGCAATGGGTTATAAAATAAGAACGTATGCGTCTATAATTAATTAATTAAGTGGGAAGGAAGGGAAAGCAAGAGAAAGCTCCTCCCTGGAACAGAATTTCAACTAATGTATGCAAAAGAAATGATGGAATTAGCACATCGTGATTTAGCAACCAGTAGAGTAGCAATAATTTCAGGTGAGTATCATCAGGGATGAAACTAGTGACTGACAATACACACCGAGAAACAGATAGCTACACGGCCCCTGGTATCTCTCCACAGTGCCCTTACCAACTCCAAAGGAAAAAAATCGTAACTTCACAGTGGAGCAAACTAGCAGGAATCACTGACATCAGTCAGTGATTCAACTTGGGGAGGGGAGAGGGGGAGAGAGGGAGAGAGAGAGAGAGAATGAGAAACCAAATGAAACTTACTGAAGCACGTGCAGGAATTCTTTGTACTATGTTTGTAACTTTTCTGTCTGAACTTATTCAAAATTTAAAATAAAAAAAAATTTTAAGTACCTCTCTGCTGAGTGCTAGGTCTTTGGGGGCAATCGCTTCCTGCCCATGGGGCCAGCTACTTATCGGGAGGAAGGATGAGTACTTATCTGCAGCTTCTGTCGAATGACTGAATTTCCATCTTAACCCTCGTTTTGACATTTTGAGAGCGCTACTCAGAGCTTCTTGATCAGGGATAAAAAGTGTCACTAAAACACATTGATTGTTGCCTTCTTTGCTTCTTCTGGGAACAGAGGAAAGAAGCCCACAAGGTATAGGAACAGTCTCTTGCAGCTTAGCTCTCCACCGAAAGCAGACAGGAGAGGAGACATCCTGACCATGGGGACAAGCAGTCGGGTTGGCAATGTAGCAGTGGTGAAGACAGTGTTGGCCCAGGTGTCAGTGAGGACTGTCTTCACTGCCGCAGGAGAGAAAGACCTGGAGTGATGGGCCGGGGTTAGGTCTGGTTGGCTGGTGTCACTGGCTTCAGCTTGGAGTGACTCCAGCGGGCTTCACCAAAGCCTCACCTTTAGCAGAAATGCTAAGTGGTCCAAGTGCTGGGGCATCAGCAGTGACAGTGCCAGAGCTGTGCTGAGTATGCAGAGAGGTTGGCCACTTGATGAGTTGGCCAGTTGATGAAGTTGGCCAGTTGATGAGGTTGGCCACTTGATGGCCAGAGCCTAAACTGATGGTTTAAAACTCTAAAGGGAGGGACCTTCATTTCTCCTGCCCACAGAGGATGAAAAGGTCACATTTGGGCATTTAGATTAGAATTTGAAAATTAAAGCCTGAGACTGGGATTACTTAGACTTTCAGACACCATGTGGAAAGGGTCTTTCTTTATCATTTCTCCAATAATTTACTTCAAAATTTAATGAAAGGGAAAAAATGTATTAGATAATAAGTTTTAAAAACCTTTAAGAAATAAATAACACTTGAACAACTTATTGACACGAATCTTCCCCCCAAATTCCTAGTTCACGAAAGCTAATTCTAACGTGATAACGTCATAATGTATGTCTGAATAAAAATTTCACATGAAATTGGTTTTCCATTCCTAATGTGGCAATTGTTCAAACTCTGTCAAGTTAACATTACAACAATATTTTTCTGGGTAAAGTAACTGATTCATTATTTTGAAACCTGCTCCAAGAACAGCTTTCGCATTAATTAATTGAGTTTCACTGGCAACAAAAACACAGTGATTCATAGTATAATATCAGAGTACAGGGTAAAAAGAAGGAACACGTTTATCTCTTTCTTCAACAGATGCTCGTTGGATGCCTGCCACGTATCAGCCAGTGTACAAAACGCTTCGAAGGCGAGTAGTTAATAGCTTGAAACCAAAACACAGTTGTCCAGAGGAAGGCACAGCGAGGATGAAGATGATGTTGCTGGTCGTGGCAATGATGACAGCTCATACTAAATGCTTATGCAGCTTTCGTGCCTAGACCTGTAATAAGTGCACTGACAGAATATTGTTGGAGACGCGAGACAGACTGTCAGGATCAAAGTCTGCACGTGGAGGCAGTAAAGGGAAGAATTGACGTATCTGTGACGTAGAGGACCATCTCGAGACGGCCTCTCAGAGTGCAGATGAAAAGGACCAAAAAACAAGCCCTGGAGAATGACAAACATATAAAGGTAAATGAAGGCCGGGCGCGGTGGCTCACGCCTGTAATCCTAGCACTCTGGGAGGCCGAGGCGGGTGGATTGCTCAAGGTCAGGAGTTCAAAACCAGCCTGAGCAAGAGCGAGACCCCATCTCTATTAAAAAAAATAGAAAGAAATTAATTGGCCAACTAAAAATATATAGAAAAAATTAGC
>CAUYRT010075943.1:0-62426 GCA_963574885.1 Lepilemur ruficaudatus
GAGAGTGCTTCTGCAGACAGACTCACATTCTCCAAAGCACTAAATGTTGTTTGCATGTGATGGATGTTTTACCGAAGTTTGGGAGTAACGGGGGATTTACAGAACAGAAATTTAAATTGAATCTTAAACATCATTTTTTGTTTTTTGGAGTTTTTTTTTTGAGACAGAGTCTCGCTCTGTTGCCCAGGCTAGAGTGCAGTGCTGCAATCATAGCTCACTGCAACCTCAAACTGCTGGGCTCAAGCCGTACTCCTGCCTCAGTCTCCCACCTAGCTGGGACTACAGGCATGCACCACCACGTCCGGCTAATTTTTTCTATTGTCAGTTGTCTGGCTAATTTCTTTCTATTTTTAGTAGAGACGGAGTCTCACTCTTGCTCAGGCTAGTCTCGAACTCCTGACATCGAGTGATCCTCCTGCCTTGGCCTCCCAGAGTGCTAGGATTACAGGCATGAGCCACATTGCTATTTTTAAAGGTCCTTGCCATCCTTCCCCAGGGAATTTATCCCAGCCATCCTTCTCATTATCTGTTATGAGGTTGAATTATGTCCCCTCCAAAAAAAACTTGCCCCCCTAAAAAAAGATATGTTGAAATCTTAACCCCAAGTACTTCAGAATGTGACCTTATTTGGAGATAAGGTCTCTTTATTTTTTATTTTTTTTGAGACAGAGTCTCACTCTGTTGCCCAGGCTAGAGTGCTATGGCATCAGCCTAGCTCACAGCAACCTCAAACTCCTGGGCTCAAGCAATCCTTCTGCCTCAGCCTCCCGCGTAGCTGGGACTACAGGCATGAGCCACCAGGCCCGGCTAATTTTTTCTACATATTTTTAGTTGTCCAGCTAATTTGTTTCTATTTTTAGTAGAGAGGGGTCTCACTCTTGCTCAGGGTGGTCTCAAACTCCTGAGCTCAAATGATCCGCCCACCTCGGCCTCCCAGAGTGGTAGGATTACAGGTGTGAGACACCGCGCCCAGCCAAGATAAGGTCTTTTTAGAGGTAATCAAGTTAAAATAAGGTCATTAGTGTAGGCCTTAATGTAACACGAGTGTCATCCTTATAGAAGCGGACATTTGGACACAGAGACAGACACAAACAGAGGGAAGATAATAAGAGACGCAGGGACAAGATGGCCAACAAGGAGAGAGGCCTGGAACAGATCTTTGTTTAGAGCCCTCAGGGGGAATCAACCTTGGTCTTGGACTTCCAGCCTCCAGAAGTGTGAGACAATAAACTGTGTGGTTTAAGCCACTTCTTTTGTGCTACTTTGTTATGCAGCCTTAGCAAACTAATATACCATTGTACCCAGGTCCCCTCCACCAAGACTGTTCTCTTTCACTCTCTCTCCTCTGTTCCACAACCTTGCTATCCTGCACAATACAGGAAGATTCAAATTTTCTGTGATTTTATTGTGAAAAGCAATTGAACTCTTATTAACCCACTCTTTCCCATATAGCTTTATCCCCAAGGAGCCTAGTTGTTTATAACCAAACCCATGCACTAGGCTGTTTTTCTAAAACAAAAGAGCAGATCTTTCCTACCAGTCAACTTCCTCAAACTTCAGCCAGCTCTTAAAATAAATTTCCCCACCTCCCGTTATATGTGGCTTTGTCACCAAATAATTGCAGCATTTTGGCCATGTTAAATATTCCTTGTGGAGTTCAAGACTAGCCTGGGCAACATAGCAAGATGCTGTCTCCACAAAAAAAAAAAAAAATAATAAGAAAAATTAGCTGGAGTGGTGGTGCATGCCTCTAGTCCCAGCTACTCAGGAGACTGAGGCAGGAGGATTGCTTGAGCCCAGGAATTTGAGGCTGCAGTGAGCTATGATGACACCACTGCACTCCAGTCTGGGTGTCAGAGCAAGATCTTGTCTCTACATAAATAAGTAAATATTCCTTGTGTTTATTTTGGATACAAATGTAAGCTGGTTACATCTAGATGTATTTTATTCTTCCTGGAATGATCTCCAGGTGAACCAAGACTTCTCTGACTCTTCAGAACAGAGCCCTCTGTGGGTGGGTTCCACATCTTGAAGAAGAAATAGATACATGTTGAGTCTCTTGGGAGAAACATCACTCTATTCCTGGAATGCTTAGGAGACTTGGCTACTGTGGGGTTTCTAAAAAAGATGGAACAAATTTTCCCTGGGCATTGATTAATAAGCTATTGTTTATCTAAGAAAACTCAGAAACAAATTTTGGTACAGGCCAGGCGTAGTGGCTCGTGCCTGTAATCCCAGCAATCTGGGAGGCCAAGGCAGGAGGATCACTTGAGGCCAGGAGTTCAAGACCAGCCTGAGCAAAAGAGAGACACTGTATCTACTAAACATAGAAAAATTATCTCGGTGTAGTGGGGCGCACCTGCAGCCCCAGCTACTTGGGAGGCTGAGGGAGGAGGATCGCTCAAGCCCAGAAGTTTGAGGTTGCTGTGAGCGATGATGATGACACAGTACTCTAGCTGGGGCAACAGAGTGAGACTCTGTCTCAAAAAAAAAAAAAAAAAAAGTATTTTTGGGTACAGGTGTAAGTCATAGACCTTGGTTTCTGTAAAGACTCCTGCAGCTCTACTGGGATCAACAGTTTATCTGGTACATACAGCAAACTAAATCAGCATAGCAAAGATGGAAGGCATGCATGTGCTTTATTTCCTTCATAGATGTATTCCTGAAAAATTTGAGATAAAATAGTTATTGGACATATTTTAAATACATGAGATAAGTTGGTTTTTGAAGGACTTCACCTGTGAATACTACTATGCACGGGACTTGGCCCATACTAAGTGAACAATGTATATTTGTTGAATGAAAAAATGAATGAATTCTTTTAAGTGAAAAATTATTTTCATGAAAGATAATCATACTTAATTATAGCATTTGGAAAGACCTCAGACAGCTCTTAATCAAACCTCCCCTCCCCTCCCCACTGTCCCCCCCTACCGTGCAGAAAACCCTCTAAAGCAGCCAGCCCATTGAACCCTTGGAATAAGGACAGCGTCCCACTGCATGGGCTGGCACTGGAGGGTGGCAGGTAAAGCATGGGTTCTGGAGCTGGACTGCCTGGATTTGCATTGACCCCAACACTCAAGAGCTTGTGACCTTGGACAAGTTACTTAAACTTGGTGCCACTCAGTTTTCTCATCTATAAAGTGAGAATAACAATAGTGTTCACCTTATAGGTTGCTGTGAAGATTGAAGAAGTTCATACATATTAAGTGCCAGCCTCATGGCAAGCACTCAGGGATAAATATCAGCATAATTCTAAAAGTTAGATGTGCCTTGTATTGAGTTGCTGTTTTCCTTCCTGTAACTTATTTTCACTGGCTTCAGTTCTGCTCTCTGGAACTACCAACATCCTTCAAAGAGCTGTCATTATCCTCTCCCCTTCTTCAAGTCATATCCCAATGAAATATCCCCGGTTATATAAGCACCTTCCCATCCAGTTTCTCTCTGTCGGATTCTGTCAATATTGCTGCACTACCCACCCCTTTCCAGGTGTTTCCCAGGACTGCACTTGCTTCTTGGCCCAAGCAGGGTGGAGAACAATGAGACTAGTGTTGTTTCTATTAACACTATATGTTGTTGGGCAAAAGAAGAAAGAAATCTTTTATACTTGTATTGAGACAGTTTTCATTTCTTTTACTTTTGAAAGAGGATGTTGAATGAGAACTGTTTCTGTTGCCCAGAAATTGGTGGCCGGGGCTCAAAGATGAGGACACAGAAGCATTAAATATCTCATGTTGTAAGGAAAGCCACCAACTGTTGGGTTAGACACCTCCCTTGGAGTATTAAGCTGTGGCGTAACTGGCTCTCTTACTTGCATCCATCGTTCAAGCCCTCACCCCTATGGGCTGTGCAGTGATTTTTGCAAGGAACATTGTTTTAGTGAAGGGGAGGGAAGGGACTGTCCCTTCCCCTCCAAGATAAATGATGGGAAAGGATTTCCAAGAGACTCACTCATAGAGAGTGGGGATACTTGAAAACGGGGGGATTTAGATACTTTATTCTCTTGTTGGCTCTCTAGTTAAGCACTAACTAGATATGGGAATTTATCCAGTGCCTTTCTAAGCAGGGGAAATAAGAACTGGAGAACGATGGAAGGCTCAAGAGATCAGGTGGAAGATTGGCTCCCACTGGTTTGTGCAGCAAGGATGCTGAGATTCCCATCAGTTAAGTAGACTCTGAGGAGGGTAACTGAGGTTGTGCTAAGAGGGCTGGCAGGAGCCAGAAGGGATTGGGAGAGGCTGGGCCAGAGCTGGAGCTCCCACGTGGGCACCTGGGCAATAGGCAGGCTCCCTGCTTAGAGCCCTCTGAAGAACTCAAGTACCCTAAGAGAGAGTCAGAGGACAGGACAGCCACAAGACAGAAGACCAGTATTAGTTTTCTATTGCTACATAATAGACTAACTTAAATTTAGCAGTTTTCAACACACATGTTTAAGCTGTCTCAGTTCCATCAGTCTGGGTGGGCTTGGCTGGACCTAAAGGCTCATAGGCCGGAGGTCAGCTGGGCTTGGCTGCCATCTGGAGTCTCTCGGGAGAACCTGCTTCTGAGCTCATTGAAGTTGTTGGCAGAATCCAGTTCCTTGCAGCTGTAGGTCTGAGGTCCTTGGCTTCCTTGCTGGCGTTCAGTCCGGCATTGTCCCCAGCTCCTTGAGGCCACCAGCATTCCTTCTCATATGGTCCTCGCCACCTTCAAAACATCAACTGTGCACTGAGTCCTTTCCATGCTTCAAATTCCTCTTTCTCCCTCTGCTGCATCTCTCTGAGTTCTTCTTTTAAGGACTCAGGCAGTTGATTATACCAGCCTGCCTGGATAATCCTATCTCCCTATTTTAAGGTCAACTGATTAGTAAACTTAATGAGTGTGGCACCAGGGGACAAAGGTCATAGGGGGCAAACTTTTGCCTACCTTAGTATTATTCCATGATGAAGTGATTCTCCCCATTTTCAAAGTGGTGTCACTTCCCTAGATTGTCTCAAGTGTACTTTTTAATTGGGTCCTTTGATTTTCAAAGAACAGAGGCCCACTCAAGTTGGCTCAGTAAAAGGAGTGTGTGGTAAGGACATATACAGGGTAATAGAGGAATCTTGTGGAAATCTAAACCCAGGAGCCATACCAGAGCTGGCCTTCGAAGCTCCTGTGAGAGACACGGTGGTGTCCACTTATTTCTACTCTGTCACTGTCTTGTTAGTCAGGCTGCTAAAACAAATATGCCCTAAAGACTGCCTGACATAACATTTATTTCTCACAGTTCTGGAAGCTGGGAAGTCCAAGATCAAAGTGCCAGTAGGTTTGGTTGTCTGGTGAAGGCTGCACAGAGGGGAGGAACATTGTACTCTCACATGGCTAAAGGCAAAAGGACAAGAGGGACAAATGCCCTCATTAAACTCTTTTATAAGGGCACCCAATCCCATTCATGAGGGAGGTGCCCCATGGCCTAATCACCTCTTAAAGGCCCCACCTCTTAATATGATCACATCACCTGAATTTCAGAGGGACACACTGAAACCATAGTAGCCCCTAAGAAGGGGCTGTGGGCAGGTGGGTAGTAGAGTGATCATGTTTACTGCCTCACCACTGCTCAACTTCTGACCACTGGCACTGTCCGTAGTCCTTTGTAAAGGACACAGCAGCTGTATTATTTAGGCTTCTTCTGATTGTAAGTGTCATAAACTCAATCCAGGCCTGCTGAAATAGTCCTTACGCTCTGACTTCCATGTGCCCCAGAAGTCTTCTCCAGGCCCAGAATGCATGCACAGTGGTACATAATACAGCATGGGTCAGAGTTCTTGCCTAGAATGACGCTCACGACCGTATCTCTGCTGGCTGGTGCTACTGTCTTGAATAACACTGACCTTCTAACTACCAGATCTCTGTCTTGAGGACCAGTGAGTTCCAGCTTGCCTCACCGGATGCCTCAGATTCCAGCCCTGTGGCTTGCGACTGCCCACAGACAGCTGTCACCCCCCAGTGTCCTGCCGCTCTGGTTCCAGACTCCAGGCTTGAGTCTGGCAGTCCCGACTCCCCATTGATCTGCCCCACCTCTAGGGCCTTCCTGCCTCTCCTGACCCACTTTCCATCAGTCCTAATATCTGCCACCTCTACCCAAGGCCTTTGAGGGCCTGAAACACCGTTTACACGCCTGCGTTGGGCAGGTGAAGCGAGGTAGATACTAATTAGGAAATGTCAAAGCCAGGCTGACCGCAGCGCGGCTGAGCGTCAGCTGGTTGTTTGCCCACTAGGTGGCGTCTCTGGAGGCCGAGGAGAGAATGAGGGCTTTCCTGATAAAAACGCACAAAGGAAGTGTTCTTTTGCTTTTCTTTTTCCTTTCTACTTATTCCATTCACCACCATCACCACCCCCACCCCCGCAATCCTAAAAGGAACATTAAAACAAGGCACCTCTCTAATTCTCTCTCCCGGGAGGATTCCAGCTTTTCTCAGACTCCCCCAGACAAGAGGGCTGCTCTTTTATCTTCGGTCTGTAATGTGGCCCAACCAGTTTTGTTTATTGGGTCGTAACTGGAGGCCACTGAGCACCAGTAACTCTCACCTCATTCCATTCCTTCCTCTCAGCTGATTTGCTCCGAGGCCCACAATTAAGAAGTTTAAACATAGGTTTCCCTTTCTTTTCTTTCTGTCTCTTCCTTTTCTTCATTTCCCCTTTCTCTGTTTCTCTCTCTCTTTCAAGTTTGCTCCATTTTAAATTTACTTTAGAGGAGGAGCAGGAGAAGAAAATCTCTGCTACTGACTAAGCAGGACTTAACACAGGGCCTACGCCGTGCGTGTCTAGGCAGAGGGCTTGATTCGGCCTGAGAAATGAGAGGTTATGTGGATTTGCTCCCACATAATAAAAGCTAAAGCTATGCCAGTGAAAGCCATTGCCATTTCCAGGAAATTCAAAGCAGTTGGTAGCTTAAGAAGTGAGTTTTTAGATCAGCTTAAGGGGAAGAAAGAGGTTGGAGTTTTACCGCAGGGGTTCCTCATTGCCATCTCACACTCTGCAATCCGTCTTTCCCCAGGTCACATCTGCATGCAAGTAATAATAGGGCTACAGCATTAGTAGCAAAATCCCATTTATTTGGGACTGGCCTGGAGAATTTGAGCGGGCCTGGAATTATTTATTTATTTTATTTTTTTATTTGAGACAGAGTCTCACTCTGTTGCCCAGGCTAGAGTGCCGTGGCATCAGCCTAGCTCACAGCAACCTCAAACTCCTGGGCTCAGGCGATCTTCCTGCCTCAGCCTCCCAGGTAGCTGGGACTACAGGCATGCGCCATCATGCCTGGCTAATTTTTTCTATATATATTTTAGTTGTCCAATTAATTTCTTTCTATTTTTAGTAGAGACGGGGTCTCGCTCTTGCTTAGGCTGGTTTCAAACTCCGGACCTTGAGCGATCCTCCCACCTCCGCCTCCCAGGGTGCTAGGATTACAGGCTTGAGCCATCACACCTGGCCTGGGCCTGGAGTTTTGTTATCTTCCTAGCTAGTTCAGGAAACCTTAGGTGGGGATGCTATACCCTCAGGTACCACAGGGAACTAGACATTTCCTCCAGCCAGGCTGAACCTCAGCTCTTGTTCTGGTACACCAGAGGTCCAACTGACAGCTGCCTGGTGGCCATGGCATGAGATATGCTCTTCTGGGTCTGCAGCCAGGCCCCAGCGGTCACTTCACTAACACGGAAAAGGACCCTCATGCTATGCCCTGGCATAATGGATTCATTTCCTTGGTTGGACCCCATGTATTAATAGAAAAATTAGGTGGTGTGGTGGTGCACCCCTGTAGTCCCAGCTACTCGGGAGGCTGAGGCAGGAGGACTGCTTGAGCCCAGGAGTTTGAGTTTGCTGTGAGCTAGGCTGATGATGCTGCACTCTAGCCTGGGCAACAGAGCAAGAACTTACCTCAAAACAAAACAAAACAAAAAGCCCTAAACAAACACCCCCTGCAAAACAAACAAACAAACAAAACATGTATTTCCCTACAAGCATCTCTTTAGCTATGTAATACAAGTTTTAAGATACAATGTTTTGTTATTATTCAATTCAAAATATGGTGGATTTGTCAATTTTCCCTTGTAGTTTGTTAATTTTTGAGCTATTATTAGGTATAAACAAGTTTATAATTTTCATATTTTTCTGGTGATTTAAAACTTCTATCACTATGTAGTGACCAACTTTTTTTTTGCCTTTTTGTCCAAGTCTGTTTTTGTCTGGTATTGATATAACTACACAGCATTTTAGATTAGTCTTTATCTGATATACATTTTCTTCTCATTGAATTCTAATATTTTTGTATCCTTAAATTTTGGGTTTGTCTTGTATAAATGACCTAGAGCTATATTTTATCATTTTTTTCAACTATCTTTGTCTTTTAACTGAAGGATGTCTTCATTTCATTTATTGTGATTACTGTTATATTTAGGTTTCATTCTACCATCTTATTTTACTCCATTTTTTATGTTTTTTTTCCCCACCTTTCCTGTCAAAAGATTTGGAATGAGGTTTGTTTTATGTTTCTTTTGTTTTTTTTCTGTTTTTTTCCCCTTTTCCCATACTCTCTATGCTCACTTTTCCTTGGTTACCCTAGATGTAATAGCAGGAATACTTTCCCATTTCAAAAGTTAATAATTTCACTCTCCTCATGAATCATATAAAAACCTTAGAATACTTCTACTCTAACCATCTTTCTCCCAATATATATGCCAATGTTAATCAGTATTTTAAGTTTGTCTTTTTTAACTCCACAAATTGTATATTATTAAAAATTTTATTCTGTTGATTTTTGCTTAGATAGACCCACATATTTACCACTACACTTATTCTTTCTTATATCTCAGACCTTTTATTTGGGGTATTTTCTTTTGTCTTGATCTGCATGTGTTTGAACTTTTCTTTATTGAAGCCTATTAATAGCCTTTCTCTTAGAATGGACTCTCTAACTTTGTCTGCTTTACTATTCTGATAAAACCACTTCAGAACTCCTATTCTTGGCTCCCTCATTCTTCATAATGGACATTTGTGTTTTATGTCTGCCTGGCATCTGTTCTTTCTTCTCTTGGTCACATCACCCTCATTTGCCTTTGAGAAAATAGCCTTTCTTCATTCTTGCCCAGTGGAAGGATGCGCCCACCCTCTGATTCCAAAGGTGGTCCCCTGACTCAGGTGTGGTCAGTCTGGGCATTCCATCCCCTCAGCCACAGAGATGGACATTTGACTGCAGACAGACTGAGGAGATTCCTGAAGTGAGATCACGAAGCCCCAGACCAGTAAGGAGTCCACGAGCAAAGCACTGAGAGCCTGAGCAGTCTTGACCTTGACACGACAGATGGGGCAGGGGCCCCATCTTGCAAGCCCACAGTCTGCTCACCCTAAGATTCTTTAATAGTGGCTGAGCTTATCTGGAGGTCTGTAGTAGTTCCCCATTGCTGCAGCTAATTGCCACAAATTTAGTGGCTTAAAACAACACAAATTCATTCTCTTATGATTCTGTTAAAAAGTCCAAAGCCCGTCTCAGTGGACTGAAATCAAGGTGTTGGCAGAACTGTGTTCCTTCTGAAGCTCTAGAGAAGAATCTGTTTCCTTGCTTTTTCTAGTTTTTAGAGTCTGTGTGCATTCCTTGGCGCATGGCCCTACATCCCATCTCTGGCTCTGGCTCTCCTGCCTCCCTCTTTCCATTCTAAGCATCTGGGTGATTACACTGGGCCCACCTAGATAATCCAGGATGGTCTCCCCATCTCAAGAGATTAACTTAATCATATCTGCAAAGTCCCTTTTGCCACATTAAGTTAACATAATCACAGGTTCCGGAGATAAGGGCATTTGGACATTCGGTGGGGGCATTATTTGGCCTCCCACAAGAGCCTATGGGGAGCATCTAACATGATTAAATGTGCTTAGGGGCCAAGGTACCTCCTGACAAAAAGCTCATCTGCAGAAGAGACTGTTGATGGTTTAAGGACAATGAGTGATGTGAATTGCTATCTGTTAAATTCAGCTGGAAATGTCTGCTGAGATTATTTTTTGATGAGAGAGACATTAGATTATTCATAAGAACTAGAGCAGGTTGAGTATCCCTTATCTGAAATGCTTGGGACCAGAAGTATTTTGAATTTCAGATTTATTTTTTAGATTTCAAAATATTTGCATATACATAATTAAATATCTTAGGGATGGGACCCAAATCTAAACATATAACTCCAAGTTAAATGAAATCTATGTTCACACAAAAATCTGCACACTGATGTTTCCAGTGGCTTCATTTTAATTGCCCCAAACTGGAAACAACTGAAATTTCCCTCTACTAGGGGATGGATAAATAAACCGAGGTGCAGCCACACAAATGGGATACTAGGCAGTAATGAAAAGGAATGAACACTGATCCAGACAACGTGGATGAATTTCAAATGCTTTATGTTAAGTGAAAGAAGCCAGACTCAAAACACCACTAGCATGTGATGGCATTTACGTGTGGTTGTAGGAAAGGCAAAATCTAGGGACAGAAAACAAAGCAGAGATTGGCAGGGGCTCAGGTTGTGCGAGGTGTTGAGTATAAAGGGACGCGGAGGATTCATTAGGGCGACGGAACTGGGCATAGACCTCTATTGTGGTGGTGGTTACATGACTGAATGGGTTTGTCAAAATTCACAGAAAACTATATGTAGTACACTATGAAGAGTGAATTTTATTGTATCTAAATTTCACTTTAATTTTTAAAATCCTCATCCCCCCCAAAAAATTGTCCCATTAAAAAAATAGCTCATGGCCCTAATGCCAGATGACAATTTAACAGCCAGTAAGATTGCGCCTTTGTTACTTTAACCCTTTCTCCCCCTAGGTGAGGAAATACAGTAGCTAGAGAGATGAACTGAAAGAGTAGGGAAAGAAAATGACCTCACCCCCCACCAGCTTTGCTCCCCTGGCCACTGACGGCTTGTAGCCCTAAATGGTGCCAGATGGGGTGTGTACGTGTGTGCGTGGGGGGTGGACTCTAAATTGTATAAAAATTTGAATCTTTGCTTATGACATTGAGCGGGACCTTTAATTGTGAAAATGAGACTGTTCTTGTGCCCAAGAGGCCAGAAAAGCTATGGGAATGGCCTAAATTCAAATAGGGCATGGAAAAAAAATCAGCCCACAGAGTGGGTTTGAATGAACAGTAGGAGAAAGAATACAGTGACTTTATGATCCCTTCCTATGGAATCCAGTTCGTGTCATCCGATGGTTACACCTGCAATCAGTATGCTAATTACAAATGACTCTTCTCTAATCCCTACACGTGCTACATAAGGATCCTTGTATTCCAAATGAGTCAGTTGGTATTATTATAGTTCAAGACGTTATTGTAGAAAATTGGCCCTATTTCCTAACGATCCAGCACCAAAATATATTTCCCGAGGAAGTAAATTGGGACCACAGTACAAGCATAAGCAGCAGGAAGATATGATTCTGTGATCCTGGAGGCACTCAGATACCACAGACACCAAGTGGTGTAAGATCCCCACTAGAAGGAATATTTGTCTGCCATGCACACCACTGTAAACTCATTGCCTATATCTTCTTCTGTATCAGTGCCTGATACAGAAGAAGAAAGTGTTTGTTGAATGACTGAATGAAACTCTAAGATGCAAACAGGAAAATGAGAAGCAGGGATGGCTTTTCTTTCTCAAGGCTTGAACTGCAAATTTTATTTAGGTACAATCAGGATGATGTTATAGATGAGGGCTCCAGAGCCCATGACAGTGGGTTGAGTCTTGGCATAGTGAGGGTCAGCTAGTGGAAAGCGAATGGGCTGGGCTGATCCAAGTAACTATATCTGGAAATATCTCTCTTTGTATGAAACACAAATTGGAAGAAAATTGTGTTCAGATTCTCCATGTAGAATATTTTTATTTATTTATATTCTTCTTGCATACTCTAAAATGCACAGTGTCAATTTCCTTTCTTCAAAAACAGTTGTGAGCCTGGTCAATTTATCTGAGATCTTCAGACAGTCTTCGGAAACATTGCCTTAGGTTTCAGCTAAGCGAGTCACAGAGATTGGTCATGAACTACTACAAAATTACAGGAGATCTAGTTATTATCCAACAGTTACTAGAAAAGCATTGAGAACACCAGACGGACAGCCAGACAGAGTAATAGAAGAGCAGATGCTATTTAAGTGATAGAATTTCCATACATACGACTCTATGTACAGTATCAGAATTCTTTTACAGACAGTAAAATGCTTTAATCATTATTTTAAGGGCACTCTAATATAAATACAAGTCTCACTAATTTTAATCTCTTCTCTTTGGCTCACAAATGCACGAAAATACTATAAACAGTATTCAGAACTTACTCCATTAATATATAAATAAGATACATTACAAATGAGAAGAAAATACAAGATGCCTTTTTAACATGGTAAATCTCTGAATATAAATAAGCAAATAAATATTTCACAGACCTACAATTAAACAGTCATTGAAATCATTACATGTGTTCTCTCTTTCAAGTTCAAACAGTAATGTACACAATCTACACAAATGAATCTCTAAAAATACAGCAATAGTACACCTGTAACAATGACTCTGCTACTCTTTCCCCCTAACGAGGTACTAATGGGGAGGGTGTGTCTTGTCATCCAGTGGTGCTTTTTCTCATCCATCATTACTTCGGGTGAGAGCAACACTGACAGTGAGGTCAACTCCCACCAACAGCAATTCCTTTGGTCCCTAGGACATGGCATTTTGACAAACATCTTTCCTGTGTCTGCTGGGCAAGCTGGTTTGCAGCATGTTTAGCCCCTCAGTAGCTGCTGAAGGTGAAGTTAATTCTCTTGGAGTGGGAAACATGCTGTGATCTATGACTAAGTCACGCTCACTATACATATATATATAGAGAGAGGTATATATAACTGTACATATATACTGTGTTCCTAATGTGCAACTTTTTAAAAGGAACATTATTTCCTGCTAACTATAACAAACAAGCTTAAGTAAGGTTTTAACAGTATTCTTCAAGATATTCTATTTTCCCTCAATGGAATGCCTATGTGTTTCAGCGACTTATAGAGGTTTGTTCTAGGGTGCCAGAGGGGAAAGGGAATTCTCGTGAACTCGTGTTCTGCATGGGGCGATTACAGGTCCTGGCCCAGTCTTTCTATCTCCTCAATGAGGAAGTCGATATCAGACTGGGTAGCGGCTGGATTCGAGATGACCATCCGGAAGAAGTTGGCCTTGTCTCCCTGAGGCTGGTAGCCAACCATAGTGGTACCCGACTCCATCATCAGGGCTTTGATTTTTGGAGCCACCTTGTTATGGAAAACACAAAATAAAACTCAAGACTGCTATTGACACCCTCTCTTGTTAACAATTCAACCCAACTTGCTTTTTACTATCTGTGTTTACACTGACATAAAAGCAAAGAAATATTTTATAAGCAAATATCTTCTTCAGTGGCTAACTTAAATGACTATTTAAGTCTTCCCAATCACAAGTTCCCTGAGAAAGTACCGTGTGACTGAATTTTGAAAGTCAGTCGTGGAACAATGATAATAAAATAAAAGACAAAGACAAAAACAAAAAGCTCTTATAGGCAACAACACAAAATGAGGCTTCTGTGTAACCCAGAGACCAGGATACAGCCTGACACATAGACTGTGTTTAACAAATGTTTTTTAAATAATTGGGTGAATGAAATATTATATAAATTAAATAACTCTGAACAATATGTAAACTAGATATAGAAATCAGCAGCTGGAATGAATCAGAATTACAATAGGCTTGAACTAGATTATTATAGCATAGTTTAATATGGACTGTTCCGAGGAGTATGTATGTTATTCAGTTGCCCTGCATAGAGCTCCTTTAACGAAGAATACCAATCAAAGACAGGGATGCATCCGTTAGAGCTGCAGTCTGCGACCCCCAAGTTGCACCCCTACCAGTCCATGGCCTGTTAGGAACCAGGCCACACAGCAGGAGGTGAGCAGCTGGCAAGTGAGTGAAGCTTCATTTGTATTTACAGCTGTACCCCCTCGCTGGTATCACTGCATAAGCTCCGCCTCCTGTCAGATCAGCGGTGGCATTTGATTCTCACAGGAGCTTGAACCCCACTGTAAACTGCGCATGCGAGGGATCTAGGTTGCCACTCCTTATGAAGACTCTAATGCCTGATGATCTGAGGTGGAGCTGAGGCAGTGATGCTAGTGCTGGGGAGCAGCTGCAAATACAGATTATCATTAGCAGAGAAATTTGACAGCACAATAAATGTAATGCGCTTGAGTCATCCTGAAATCATCCCTTCCCACCCCATCCCCAGACCGTGGAAAAACTGTCTTCCGTGAAGCTGGTTCCTAGTGCCAAAAAGGTTGGGGACCACTGCTTTAGAGGTTCCTGTGGTAACCACAGCAAGGGGGACAGTGCAGACCCAAGGAGAATATAAAAAGATGGGGCCCACCACCCCATTAGAAACCCACCCAAGTCTTTATTTTTTATGTCTCCCCCATTAGAAAGACACATTGGAAAGAGGATGTCCTCGTTATCCAGAGAAATCACAGAGGATTAGATGAGACCAAGAGCAAGTCCATACCTTGTGTAGTTTTTCCCGTCGCTCAGGGCTATCCGGAACACCCCTTAGGCTTTGTGGAATGTACCAGAAACAGACATTTGTGTGCTCAGGCTGCACAGATTGTAACAAACAAGCAAACAAAGAAAACAAAGAAAATTATGAAAACTTGAGAGAGAAAGCTGTTCCCAAGCCCATGCACACGCTTGGCGGAAGTCTCTCAGATCAAAGACAGAGGCAGAATGTCCATCTCGAAGACGATGTTACTTCTACACCAGGGAGACCAATGCCTCATTTAGCCAATCCTATCTGGCAAGAGAGCTGTTCTCCACAACCGATTTTCTAGATAACCTAAAGTTACCACCTTTAAACATTGAAATGTTAAAAATAACTACATTTGGGTAATTTAATAAAATGTATTATCCATCTTGCCATTTTGTAGTGCCTCACATATAGAAGATGATTGAAATATAGTTTATTTTATTGATACTGAATATTTTATTGAGTTTATTGGTACTGAATCTTTTCTTAATGACTCAGTATTATCATAATGAACATTAATTCTGGCTCTGAACCATAAGACAGGGCTTGTTGAGATGTCTAAAATAGTTTAGTGTCCCTCCTCTAAAGACTGACATGCTTTTTGAGGTCTTCCGTATTTATTCTTGAGATGGTTTTTCAGTTTTGCCCTAGCTGCTGTTTACCATCACTGTGCCTACCTCTAACTGGCGGGAGACACCACATTTGCTGTTTTTAATCTGCTATTAGAATGTTTAAGATAGTGTGTAAATGATCAGAGCACTGTATCCTTGACTTTAAACTGCTCAGGGAGGGCTCTTTTTTGTTCCTTTGGTGACTCTCACGTGTGTTCCTAATGCTTTAGTTGCCTGATAAATAGACTAACGTTGAGTGTAGGTGGTGTTATATTTACTGGGTTATAAGTGGATTTGCTTTTATTCAGCACTGACTCCTATTCCATCTTTCTTTATTCAACTGTGAGGTCCATTAGCACAGAAAGAGTATCTGTTTTGATTAACACCATATAATCCCGCTCCTGATATCAGGCCTGGTGCACAGCGGGTACTCAGTAAATATTGGTATGACAAATATATGCACTGTGCATATGAACTCAGGGCATAGCCAATTTTGTCTTGCTCTCCTCATAATGAATCTGTGTAAAGTAGAACTTTCTTTTAGAATCAGCCTTGAGAGGCAAGAGCATATCCATCCTATAAACTTCTTAGAACCGAGAAATACTTTATCACAGAGGTTCAACACAAGATCAACCCAAGAATGATGAAAGAGTCAGACCTGTCAAGGAAAGACCTCTTGTCTGCAAAAAGCTGGCTGAGAGCTACACAATTATAGAAGAGGTGAAGGGAAAAGTCATCCCAATGCTACCAGAAGAAAAGCTCACGGACGTGAAAGGAATTAAATGAAGAGTGCATAAGAATGAAAATTCAGAAGCAGTTTCTGGCAATGCAGGAAAACATGGCTTCAGGAGCTTCCCTCAGTAGTTTTTCTGGAAATGCTGTGTATCTGGTCCAGGATGATAACCTACCTCGCCATCAAAAACCATCTCAAATTCTTCTCTGTTTTTAATCTTGGCATAGAGGTATTCAGCGAGTTCCAGGCATTTGTTGATCTGATTTTCAAATCCCACTGTGCCCTGTTTTAAAGAGAAAAGTCATGTTTGTGGATAGTTGCATTTCCTTGTGGTAGGAATTTGGGAAGGCTATGCTGTCCTTGTCTATGGGAAATATACAAAAGAGTATTATTAGAGATGATTAGGAAGAACCATTTAATTAAAAAATACTGCTTCTTCACAGCTCTGCATGCAATGAAATAAAGTGTGCCTGCTTTCTCTTTTGAAGGCACTCTAGTGTCTGGGCAGTTATTCTCAATAGGGCTTTTAGCTTCCTGCTAGTTATTCACAGCCTAGACCTGAGGCCTATTTCTGGTTTGCTTTAGGACAGAACTACTCAAAGTGCCATCTGTGG
This sequence comes from Lepilemur ruficaudatus, assembly GCA_963574885.1. Taxonomy (NCBI): domain Eukaryota; kingdom Metazoa; phylum Chordata; class Mammalia; order Primates; family Lepilemuridae; genus Lepilemur; species Lepilemur ruficaudatus. The sequence continues at coordinate 16,545 of CAUYRT010075943.1, forward strand.
ACTGAAGCCAGTCCACAAATTGTAACTGCTCCATGATAAAATGAGTGCAGAAACTGAGATTAAGCAAGTAGACTGAGTAATTTTATGCCTATTGAGTACAATACAAAATAGTGGCTTGTACTGTGTGTGTTTTTTAATTTCATTTTTCTAGCAATTCATTTTTATTGTATCGGTCCATGATAGGTTAACAAAACCAAAATAGCCGGGCGCGGTGGCTCATGCCTGTAATCCTAGCACTCTGGGAGGCCGAGGCGGGTGGATTGCTCAAGGTCAGGAGTTCGAAACCAGCCTGAGCAAGAGCGAGACCCAATCTCTACTAATAATAGAAAGAAATTAATTGGCCAACTAAATATATATAGAAAAAATTAGCTGGGCATGGTGGCACATGCCTGTAGTCCCAGCTACTTGGGAGGCTGAGGCAGAAGGATCCCTTCAGCCCAGGAGTTTGAAGTTGCTGTGAGCTAGGCTAACGCTACAGCATTCTAGCCCGGGCAACAGAGTGAGACTCTGTCTCAAAAAAAACAAAACAAAACAAAACAAAAATAACTGGTTCATCATCATAGATACTTTGCAAGATACTGCTGTAGAACTCATCTTCCCCAGCAATAAGTCCTGGCCAAACATGTCCCACACCTCCTAGGCAGGCTGCATTCCACATAGCAGTATTATGCCTCTTCGGTGACAGGCAGGCAGGCAGATGGGGAAGCCACTGGTCTCAGTACATGCTCTGAGATTGCAAGGGCTCTGACTATTGACAAAGCGGTTGAGCATGAGTTTCAAAAGCCAGCATGACAGATTAATAACAGCAGCATGAGGGTTGCTAAGTGGGCTGGCATTAACAAGGAGAGCAGATGCACAAGGCTGGCTTGTGGATTGCTACTGGGCCCAAGTGAAGTCCAACACTGGCAAAGCAGGAGTCTGCCCAAGTAGTGTCACGGCTGACTGTACACCATGGCCAGTCCACTTGGGAATGAAGCCTGCACCAGGGTCCCACCTCAGCAACCAACACGTTGTGCCCCAAACCTCCGGCAGATGGTACAAGAGGTTATTGTAAGGCAGAAGAAGATACAATTACTGAGAACAGCCCTGTGGTACCTATATTTCAAAATGACAGGACTCTTTTTTTGATTGCAATTTATGGCTATTTAGATGTTTAAAATACCTATGATTACTTTATGGTAGAAATCAAATTTAGACTATTTCTATAGTAAGATAAAATGACTTAATGAGAAAAAAACAAATAATCCACCAAAATTTTCTTACAGGAGAAATATTTGATTAGCTGTTTTGCTGGAAAATCTTGTGTGAGTATTAGGTAGATTTGGTCTTAAACATAGATCTTAAACATAGAAATTATTAAAATTAATTTACAGTAGGTAAATAAAAACAATGGATGCAATATAAAGCTGTGAAGTCAAAATTGCCTTTGCTTGATTGCCTAAAAATACTTCTGATATAAATAGTCAAATGGTAATCCTCCCCCTCACTCATATTTTGGGGCCAATTCCTACAGTTAGCTTTTTTCTTAGGCAAAGAAACACAACCCAAGAGGTTGCTGATGCAGACACAGCATGCTTCAGTCTAGCAGTAGGAATTCTCAGAATAAAGAATACATTTTCTAGAATAGTGTATGAAGTACAAATAATGGGAAAGCCATTATTTAAGTGGAACTTAAAACTGTCATATGTCTGTGATGAGAGGCCTCATAAAGGAATTCAAGGTGCTACTCAGAATAATGCAGTAATTTCATCTTTTATCGCTTTCTCTATACCTGCACTAAATAATTCCAGCATCTCTAAGGATTGCTGTGGAAATCCTTATCATGGCATACTTTTTAGTTGTTACAACAGAAAGTCATAAGAAAACTTCAAGGTAATTCAAACTGAGGAGAATGAATGGAAGGAGAGGAAAATTGACCTACGGAATAAAGTTATTTCATTCACAAAGAAAATACAGTTAACTCAATTATCTAGATATTGATTATACATGGCGAATCATCTGTGATACATCTTTCCCTCTCTTTTGCCAGCCAGTCTGTGCAAATTACATTTCTGCTCTATTTTTAGAATTGTCTCCTTCATACCTTTGCCTTCCACATCAGCCAGAACTTGAAGATGTCCACGTGGCGGCCACACTGAATTGCCTTGTCCCCGGTGTCATAAGAGACATCATACTGCTTGTCTGGCTGGAAGAGGTATCCTGCACACATCTGGTTGCATCCTTGGAGTATCCCCTATCAAGGAAGTCAAGATGGGTGCATCTGTATTCACGGATCAGAGATGTGGATGGCTCTACAACAGGGCTGGCTGGAAGGAGGGATTTGGGGTCACATGCAATCTTTCTTTTGATGCCTTTATGAGACCTTCCACTTGTTCTGATGTCCTTCTCTAAAATCACTCTTGGAAAAACCATTGCTCCTTTCCCTCTGACACTCTGATTAGAAATGATCTTCTGTCTCAGATGCCTTTAAGGGTCCCACTGTCCCTCTAAGGGGCATTTGAAAATGTGTGTGGGTGTTTTGGGTTGTTTCAAAGACTAGCAAGTGCTATGGCATTCAGTAGGCAGGGGTGAGGGATATAAACTCCATCAGTAGGTGGGACAGTTTCATGCCATAAAGAATTTTTGTTCCTGGAGAGCCCCCCAAAAGTCTTCCAACCTTTCCAGAATCTCCTATGAAGTTAATAAGGACTCCACATATGAGTGGAGTAAAGAGCCTACGTGGGTTCTGGCTCCTACAGGCTGGAGGCAGACTTGTTGGAATGCCTCTGTGTGCAGAAGTTTTGCGGGAGCAACAATGCATTGGAGGGCAGGTCCTATTATTAGGTGCTTAACGAAGGGAATATAGCGCTAACCCATTTACAGAGCTTTTCTTAACATTCCTTGTTACCCTAAGTTGCTATTATATTTGTAGCTGTTATTCTGCTTCATTTATTTCAGCTCTTGGGACCACAAATTCATGCTAAGAACTCAGACTCTGTTTCAGTGAGAACTTTTTGCTCTCACTGAGGGCAACATTGATTGGGTGCCTCACCCAATCACTCTCACTTTTGTTTGTACAAACATGAATTAAACTCAATTAAATAATTCCCTTAAAGGTTGTCACTGACAGGGCCCGAGTACTGAGCAAGGAGGCAGGGTGGCAGACAGCACGAGCCAGGAGGAGAAACTAGGTCAGCTTCAAGGGCAGGGAAGGACAGCAACGGCAGTCTCACAGTGGGGCTGCCAATCTCAGGAGTCAGCCAACAAGTGCTGGAAAAAGACCCCACACTTTTCTCTTCTTGTGCCTACTAAAGGACGTGCAGGCCACCAGCGTGTCTTTGGAGGGAGGACGCACCTTTTCCTTGACAAGAATGGCAGAGCACTGCAGCAGCACGCCCATCATCTTGTGAGGGTTCCAGGTGACTGAGTTGGCCCTGGAAGAAGCACATGATACTTTGAGGAGAAGGTACAGGAGTCGGAAAGAGGTGACTGTCCTCACCACTGATCCCAGCTCAAGTCAGTGCATGTTTTCCATGCCTATTCTCCTAAATTGGCTAATCAAGTAGTAAACAAACATTTCACCGGCAGTCTCAGGGTATTGCATTGCAGACTGTATCTTCTAAGTAACCACTGTTAATAAAAGCTAATATTTATGAAGAACTTATTATATGTCCTGTTGTTCTGAGACCTTTCGGGTATTATATCAACATGGTACTGTGGTTAAAAACTCAGGCTTTGCAGCCAAACTGTCCAAGTCTGACTCCTGGCTCTGACATTTGCTAGATTGGGCACATCACATAATTCCTCTGTGCCTCAGTTTTCCCATCTGTAAAATAGGGAGTGTCTACCCCACAGAACTGAATAAAGGACAAAATGAATTAATAAAGATAAAATGCATACAATAATGCCTGGCATAATTCTCACCACGGCCCTTATGATGGAGGTACTGTTATTATTCCTATTTTAGACGGAGAAAATGACACACAAAAAGGTTATCCAAAGTCACACAGTTGGGAAGAAGTATTCAAGTTCAAGAAGCCAAGATTCAAGTTCAAGGCATCTCATTGCAGAGCCAGTGCTCACCACCACCCCACCAGTCTGCCCCCCTTTTAGGCAGCAGACTTCAGCTTCTTTCTGCTTTTCTGTTCTCATTTATGAAATGGGCTGGTAATGCTGACCTACCTACTAATGGGGCACTATCAAGAGTGCTACCCAAAAGCAAGGACTAGTTGGACTATCCTAGACTTTGACTACCTACCAGCATTGTTTCAGTGCTAAATGAGCACGATTTTGCCAGCTTGGGCCGCAATGATAGCTTAACAAGCACGGTCTCCTAGCAACCGCATCATTCTGTCAGACACAATTAGATGGTTAAGGAGCACACTAGCCAGGGCACTGCAGAAACAACTTAGTCTAATGCATGATGATTCAAACTCGGGTAACTTGCTTCAGTGGTTTACAGACTCCTTCCTGATGGCCTGCCCCACAGCTGGGCTCTGTGTTTTCAAACCTGTGAAGGATATTTTTCTCACTGACATAGCAATTGGCTTGGAATTATACTGCCTCTGCCCTCCCTAGAGCTAACCCCTTGCTGTGAATTTTTAACCTCTTCACCTTGCTTGGTTAGGTCCTTTAGAAGGAAAATAATTTAGTATATATGAGCACTGTGTTTCAAGAAAAAGAGAGGAAGGCCTGAAGTACACGATAAAACCTTTGTGAAAAGTTCCAAGAAAAGTGAACCAAGTGCTTCTCTCTTTAAAAAGCATCAGTGTCAGGCCATATTTAAAAGATAGTGAATTTAATCAATTTTCTCATTGCTATCATTTACCAAGTCATTAAAAGATTATATTTAGGTCCCATAAAATGTCTTAAATGGTTTTCTGAATATCCTTGAGGTCTGAAGCAAATGATTCTTTGCTACTGCAAATGGAAAAGTAATAAGACATGATATGGATTCAATTTCCTTTAGAAGACATATGTGCTTTAAAATGTTAGAAAAGAGAAATTCTAGTGCAAAATGTTTCAAGTTTTCCTAGACTCGCAGATGGAAAATCAAATCGCCTGAAAAATTTGGAGTCCCACTAGGCTGGCTCATCTACATTTTATATATCATGCTCTGGGTTATAGGGTCATATACCTATGCTTCAAAGAGCCAGTTTCATTCACCTTGACACTGGCCTTACAAAACTGAGACCAAGGAGGCACAGTCACGGTAACAAAAATCAAAGTCCTTGCTACCTGCTCCTTGTCCTCCTCTCCAACCTTGCTCTTCTCTTACCTCTCCCACTTTGCTCCAGCCCCAGTGGCCTCATTGATGATCCTCCAACTTGCCAAGAACAGTCCTGCCTCAGGGCCTTTGCACTTGCCATTCCCACTCCCTGGAATACTCTTCCTCATACCCTTGCTTCCTGTCTCCCTCTGTCTCAGTATCTGCTGAAATGTCGCCTGCTCAGAAAGGCCTCTGACTACCCTAAACTAGCATGCCTTGTCACTCACTGTTACCGGCCCCTGTTTTATTTTTCTTTATTATGAGACAAATTAAATACTTATTTGTCTATGTACATCTAGCCCACTGAGAATTAAGCTTCAGGCAGGCAAGTCTCTTAGTTGATAACACCTTCCATAAAGCAGTTTTCCTATTTGTATCAGATACGCATTTTTTCAGAAAAGTGCCATAGGTGGCTGGACGGAAGTTCGGGTAACCAAACATTCACATGCACACCTGCCTGGCTCATGATAGGTGCTCAGTAAATATAGGCTGAATGAGACAATAAATTAATGTGAGTTCATTATGGATTAACACTTAGGAGTCAGGTCAAAATCATATTTTTCCTAGAACACCCACTGAACTTGAATGGTGAAAAAGAAAGGAAGTTAGGTGAGCTAAGCGTCCTGCCCCTTTCCCAGTAGTAAGCTTAATGAGGAAGAAGAGTGAAGGGAGATGGTGGCCCTCCCTGTGCCCATGGCAAACTCTGACTTAGCCTCTAATCCCCCTCACTGGTTAGTCTCTCCTCTCTCCTACCTGGGCACCTGCCATTTCAGCCATTGTTACTTTCCACACTGTGTTATAACTTCTTGTTTATTTGTCTTTCTCTCTTTCTAAATTGGGAGCTCACTGAGGCCAAGATTGACCAGAAAATCAATCAGACAATAAGTGCTCAATAAATGCCTGCTGAACTCAAGTGGGCTCAGTCAGATTGGAAGCAGTGCAGTGCAGGCGGGCACAGGCTGACACCAGAGCACGGTCATTCTTACCTTTCTATGCCATTGAGTTTATGGCGGTGCTTCTTGGACATGAGCAGCCCACCGCCCCAGGCAGCCTGTGGGGACAGAGGAAGGAGAGGGAGAGGGGAGCGGTGACACTTAGGAATCCCAAACCGGTCACTCCATACCTCTAGTCAAACATGAGAGAGAATGCAAAAGTTGAAAAGCATGAGCTTCTCTGACAGCACAAGCCCACACTGACTGTTCAACCAGTGGCCGCTGTGATTTTTCATGGTTTGTCATTTCTTTTTCAAAAGTCCCTCCAGGTTACTGTCAGAGTAGCTGCACGAGTGATACAGGTAAGCTGGTGTGAGCCTGTGACACCTGCGTTGGCAAGACTGAAAGGCCCAAAGGGCCAAAGGACTGTGGAAAGCCAGGAATACTCAGGGAGCCCCCGGGTGGCTCCGGAAGCTACTTGAAGGACTGGGGCCTGTTGTCTGATCCTTCCTGGAGCAAAATTCTAACCGCTCCTGAAAAACTCAGACAGCAGCAGCTCCTACCTGGTTTGGAGGTCTCACAACAGCCCCTGCAACAGCACAACATTTCTGTGGGTACCATGACGCATGTTTACTGAATAGCTTGGGATGCCCCGTGACACAATAGCCGTTTTGTCGTTTGTTCAATAGCTGGGCAGATTACCCCATTGTTCAGCTGTGAGAAGTTAAATCCACAAGAGGGTGGACAGACAGAAAGGAAAAAAGCACCCACAGTCACACATGTGAAAATGCACCTTTTGTGTTTCTGGGAAAATTCAGAACTAAATCTCTTAGTTGATAATACCTTCCACATATCGCCTTATTGTGCCTAAATATAGCAGATAAGAATTTGCGTTTTTTAAAGAAAAGTATCATGGATGGCTGGGCTGAAGGCTGGTAGCTGAGGGTTCACATTCATGGCCACTTTCTATATGTTTTATCCTATATATTTTTTTCCCTCTGAAATCAGTTATATTTTACTCGGTAGCTATTTGTCCAAACAAAGCTACCCAGGAAGGTGATGGAGAACATATCCTAGGATGAACCACAGAAGACAGCAATCGGCCAGTACAAGGATGGGATGAGTCCCAGAGCATGTCCCAGGCCTGTGGCATGTACCAGTCGTGAACGGCTGGCTGGGGGCCCGAGATGAGCTGGAGCTAATGAGGTGTGGAGAAAGGGCTGGCTGGGGCGTGGGGAGGGGCTTGAGACAAAACAGAAAGGGGAACTGCTTCCACCCCCGCCTCCTCCCCATGGACTGGGCTGCTCTGTGAGTTATAGCACTTACGTCGACATGCAGCCAAAGGTTATATTTCTCACATATATCTGCCATCTCCTGTATCGGATCAAAAGCTCCATAAACAGTTGTGCCAGCAGTCGCATTGACGTAGAAGGGAACGTAGCCCTACAAGTAAGAGAGAGGCTGATTAGTCTCTTTAACCTTTCTCATTTGCTCACTTTCACATGAAGTAGGAGCATCGCAGTAGCATTTATTCCTAACGGTGATCGGCTAAGCTGGTGTTGTGTCAAACACTATGTCTGGATTCTTTATTGTTTCATGCACTTATTCATTCATTTATTCAACAACTATTTTTTGAGTGACTTTTATGCACCAGGCCTGTTGTCGATGGTGGGATACAGCAGTGAGCACAACAGAAGAATAATTCTGTCACTGTGGAGTTTACATTCTAGTGTGTGTGGTGGGTGGGGGGAGTGAGAGATATACAACAAACCAAATTAAATAAGCAAAATATACAGTATGTTTGATAGGGATAAGTTCTATGACAAAAAAATAAAGCAAGAAAGTACCAATGAGTATTTGGAGAGATGGGCAGAGAGTTCTGAATATCATGTGGACATTGCTCTTTTAGGTGCTGAGTGTATTGATATAATAATTATACCAAAGCATTGTTTAGTTATTTGAAACAAGTCTGTACACTGTGAAAGCTGAAACACTCACTGTGGACATACTGAAATTTTGACATGCACAAGAAATAAATGAGGGAGTGGGGTAATAAAGCTAAGACAGATTTGGGGAAATCTATGAGTCTTAGATTTTTCTGAAGCTCAGCTCCACCTCTGCTTCTTGCTCAGTCCTCGCAACATTTATAGTCTCCTTGTCTGCTGAGACTCCAGTAAACAACTACTATTAGAAGAAGGTACAAGAATGTAACCAAAACAACAAAGTGTTGGTAAATGGCTGACAGTTACCTGGCAATGACTTGTGGATATATCTGTTCTATGAGACTTTTTTTGTTTAAGAGAGTTTGTTGAGGCTGGATTTGCCAAGTACCATGGGCCATCTGCCAGGGCATGGATGCACTTTGCTAAACAGAATCTTGAGCTAAAATGGTATTTGTTAAAATGAGATAAGACCTAACAAGCAGCAAGTGAAAAGTTCAATTAGGCTGTATCTTCACGATGCTCAGGTAGTTGATTTATTGAAGAACATCAAATTAAGCACTTGGCACAATGAAGACAGGACAAGTAGTTTAATGAAATGAATTTTTCATTTTTTTAAAAAATTGATATTGTGTAGATGTCGCTTTAAAACAAAATCATTTCACAAGTTGGAAATAAGCAAAGATCTGGGAATAGAATTTTATAAACACAATAAAATTCTCTCTTATCAAAGACTTTTATTGTCTAAGGCAGAAGGAAGGTATTTTTAAAAATTTGTATTCACTGGAGTTTAGATGTACCATAGACTAGAGGGCATACCTTTTGCTTGGCTTCAAGAATTTTTGCCTCAAAATCAGCTGGAATTATCTTCCCCCTATAGTTATTGTAAAAGGAAAGAATTAAAATAAAGAATCAATGAGATTGCAGATGAAAAAACTTTAGCAGCAGCAAAAAGTAATTTAATCGGGTATTTTCAACAGACCATTAGCAGCTTGGCACACTGTACTAAGCCAGTCCTTAAGCACAATAAAACAAATTTAACAGATGAACACATTTAATACATCAAGAACCTAATATTCACTCTCCCCTGCCTACCTTTCATTGCACTTTATCAAAATCACATTGTCGGTTCCAAAGCCAAGTGCAGCCCCAGCTTTCTTTATGGAATAGTGACTCTGCAACAAACAGAGGCTTGCGATTAGACATTAGAGAGTCCTTGGAAAACACCACATCCAAGAACAAGAGCCCCCAACTCACATGTTCTGAAGTGAAGAGGACTAGTTTGGGCACAGCTGCCATGCCCTTTGTCTTAACTTCCGGGAAGTACTTGTAGCGAGCAGCCATGATGCTGTACATGTTGGATATGGCTCCCCCTATAGGCAAGCAGACACAGTGGGAGGCGTAAGGGCTCATCATTTCTAACAAGGCTGAGCTGGTGTTTCAAGAGACTAGGGAGGCCAGGAAGGGGAAGGAGAATATCTTGGTAGGTTTTGCCACTTCCCTGTTGCTGGGGCTTCCCTCTGTACCCTCTGCCCTGGGAATACAAGTAGTCACACTCATTACCGAAGCTATCTAGGCAATTTGGCTGGAGATGATTCACATATTCCAGTGCTTAGACAGAAATATAAGAGGTAGCAGCGGCAGTGGCTGCAAAGCGATAGGTGAGTTACAACCTTCCTACTTCTATTTTCTGCTCAATCTATTTACTGAACAAAGATGAATCTGTTCCCTGAATTTGGAAAGACAGAGAAAGAGAGAGTAATGGAGCCCACAGAAAGAAACAATAACATTGCTTGGTTACCTGCCTGGGTACTCTTTTCAAAGAACAGCCCAACTCAGTTACTGAGTCATTTAGGAGAGCTCTAAGTTTATTAAAATAAAACAAATTCATGTTTACCTAAATAAAGACAAAAGGAGAACTGAAGTAACTATTTGTGTATGTTTGGCCAACGCAAACTAGTCACTTTTACATTAATTACCGGACAGTTAAGTAAGGCAAATTTGGAGTCTGCTTGAATTGCCTGGACAATTGCAATTCTTTTTGTTTTTTGAGACAGAGACTTACTCTGTCATCTCGGGTAGAGTTCAGTGGAGTCATCATAGCTCACAGCAACCTCAAACTCCTGGGCTCAAGCGATCCTCCTGCCTCAGCCTCCCAGGTAGCTGGGACTACAGGCTCATGCCACCATGCCCAGCTAATTTTTCTATTTTTAGTAGAGACAGGGTCTCCTGAGCTCTTGCTCAGGGTAGTTTCAAATTCCTGAGCTCAAGCAATCCTCCTGCCTCAGCCTCCTGGGAACCACCACACCTGGCCTAGCGATTACAATTCTTATTTCTTCTTTTGCCATTGTACACAATCACACTGTCTCTGACACCATCTATAACTCCTCCCTACCTCCAAGAATGCCTGTCCTTGTTTGTTTGCTTGTTTATTTATTTATCTATTTATTTATTTTCAGACCTCTGGCCGAATGTCTTTATTTTAAAGATACTTATTATATCTACTTCGAACTAGAGATTCAAAATAGATATGCTATTTTGGCTGAAATCAATCAATCAATTGATAATCTTGATTCACTGATCCCCAGCAAAATCAAACTGCTGTCGGCAGAATGGAGCTGCTTAGCAAGATCTAGGCGCAGCCTTTGTCAGTTTGTACAATGTTAGGCACAGCCTTTGTTAGTTCATATAGAATGTAGCATTCTTGCTGGCTTTCATCCTGACAAAGATAAGAAGTCAGAGCATCAAAAAAAAAATTTTTTTTAAGGGCGTTATTCTTCCATAAAGTCACTTCATATTTAGTGTCCCCAAGAATCCCAAGGGTCCATGCCACACACCTTGAGAAGAGTTGGCAGAAGAGAAGAGAAACCTACCAGGAGAAAATATCCCATCACCATCTTTACTTGACCATCCAACTATCTCTCTCATCTTCTTAAGTGTTATTTGCTCCATGAGGACAAACACTGGTGCAATTTCATATGTAAACCTGGAAGGGTGGGGGGAAAAAGGATGAAAGAAGATAAAGAAGTCAAACCACTAATTTTGGGAACACATGTGATTCGTTTAGTATTTGTACTTGGGCTCTAAAGAGATGTTCAAAACAACTATTATAAAATGATTCATTTCCTGGAAATGCATTAAGTCACCAATCATAAAATGTCAGAGACCATCCTGGGTTACCGAGAGAGGTGGTGGAAGTGCCTACACTGTGATATTTCACCAACAAATCAGATTCTCATCTGAATGGAATGTCTTAGCCATGGCCCACCCAGAGGAACAAAAGGAAAGAACATTACTTTTCTGAGTCCCTTTTACCTCTAAGATTGTAGGACAATGCAAATGTTAATTAAAGAAAAAGCATTCTAAGTTCTACATAAAATTGGCTGCAACTTTTTTTTTTTAAAACTGACTGCCAGTTTCACACTTGTAGAATCTGTAAAAGCCATAGCCAAAGTCTATCTTTTAAAAACAGTGTAAATATCCAGAAGCTAACTGGGAAGATAATTGGAAATATTGACCCAGGTTTTAAAGATCTCAATATAATTATCTACATGGTTTTTCTAATGATAATCCCCAAGGACAGCTATGTTTCCATAATTCTCTGAAGTCAATATCTGTCGAGAATAATTATAAGTGATGATTTTCTAATTACTAATTATAAATAACAAGAAGATGGTTAACTGGCATACACAGCTAACTGTGGGCATTAGATTTCCTGGCAGATTACATTGGCCGTCTAGCAAACTGATTTAAAAGTAGCTCTTTTCAAAGCAATTCAAATCAGAGGCACCGTCTGGTAGACTAGTCACTGAAACAAGATCATGGTACCAAAGATAGGGCCTAAGAGAAATCAAGGAAGGTCATCCACAGAAAATTCAGCAATTCAATTCAGCAAAATTCAAAAAACAAAAAGATATTTACTAAGCTCTGAGGCTGTTTGTCTTGCTTGTTTTCAGTTGGCCTTCTTAAGCATTAGAGTCTGTGGGCTGAGCTCAGACCATACTTCCTGAAAAGAGATGCTTAGATTGACTCAGCCACGTGCTATGGGGAGGCTTTGTCACTGGTTATGGTGCTTGAGCTGAATGCCATTGTTGAGGACTAATGGGAATTCTTGCTTGCTTAGTCATTTAGAAAAGTTATTTGTAAGGATGGGGTAACTATTGTTGTACATGAGACACAGGTGAAGCTACTAAGCTTTAATCATGGAGGAAAAGAGCAATCACATTAATCACATGGTGATAGAAGAGGACAAAAAGATCCAGGAGGATCCTCAGGAGACGTCTGTTGGTAGAAGCATTTTGTTTCCAAAAAGAACATGTCCATTTTCCTTGGGAAGCCCCTGGAAAGTTAGGAGGAAGACCCTTAGAAACCATGTGTGCAGTTACCATCACCTCTGGAGGTCACAATCATGCTTTGGTTCTGCTCTGAGCCCCATCACCGTAGCAACCAACACTCCCTCATGTCTGATGGCCTGATAAAGGAAGAAGAAGAGAAGGATTCCTGGTTTAGCCTGTGCTGCTGAGTGTACCAAGAGGCGAACTCATGAAGGGCTGCTAACCATTCTTGAGACTGTCCAGAGGTTAGCTCTGGAATCCCATTCTTGAGCAAATGTGTTATCAGTGACTCCACTGCTTTTTGGAAATGTTGAAATGGCAAAAATGTTTGCATGGTGAAGCGGTACTGGTGGCACAATACCAAATAAGAAAGCTCTCCGGGGTAAGGCAAGGAACAAATGGAACTGTACACCATAATATCAGCACCGTATCAAGGATTGGATGAAAGCTGCATTATAGCCAAGTCAGTGTTAGATGGCCAGGCAGGAACCACATGGGCAAGGGAGAAGGGATGGGGATGAATACCAAGGGCTGGTCCAACTCCATGCTTAGTGACTTCGATCAGTTTAGGCCCCAGGTTTGCATGAATTAGCCTCCCTGTCTAAAAACCAGGAACAGCCATTGCTCTCAGGTTTACGAGGAAGCATCCAGAGACTTTGATCACGAGACTATCTGTTATCATCTATTAATACCTCAAGTTCCTTATCTACGCCAGGTACATGATTCCTTAAACTTACTTTTAGTTCTATTCAACAAATACTTACTGAGTGACTATTCTCTGCCAGGTGACATCCTATGTACTGAGGAGGCTAAGATAATATTAACATAAGACACCATTCTCAACTTAAAAGAGGAAGCTTACCAGGATGAATCTAGCATCTGGTTCTTGGCCTAGCTGCATCCTGTTTGGTAGTCCCTGTCTGGGTCTGAAGGACCAATTATCCCACAGATAACACCAAGTTTATCGTGACTCATGAGCTTAGTCCTGACATCCTCTCCTGAAAGCTGGTATATCAGTCCATGGCTGTTGGTCCACAGCCAGGCCTGACAAATGAACTAACATGGAGGTCTTTGTTCCTGACACTTTTTCTGACCCTGCCTTCCCATCCTGGGCCATGTTTACAATCTATAAGGCTGCACCCACAGCCTTATGGAAGTCCTTGCCATTCATCCCAGAGCAGTGGATCCCTCACAGACCTCTTTGGAATTATGGGAAAGCTATAGTCTCTCCAGGTAAAAAATAAAGACATGCACATCATTTAGTACACAACTATAGGAAATTCTTCTCTTACAACCTGGACCCAGGTTAGGTGCCCCTTTCCTAAGTGACAGATGAAAGTTGATGAAGTCAAGAGATCAAAGGTCAAATATGAATGCAGAAGAAGCTGTTCAGATGCTAAAGTCAGAGTATAAGATTACATTTCAGAATCAGAACAAGAAACTAAATCTGCCAAAAGCTCTGGGTTGAAACAAAAGAACATGGGATTGGAAGCACTGAGACAGTGACATTCACAGAGTGACAATAAAGGAGAGTTCTCAGCATTTCTATGTTCTGAGTAGGGAGAAGACTCAGCCCTTTTATAGTGGTTCAACTCACCTGCCCAGTGGGGTTCACTCAGAACTAAGGCAAATTGATTGTCAAGAAACTGTAGGTCTCTTAGGGCAGGGTCTGCTGGTTGCTAACCATATCAATTTTCTCTTGCTTCATTAAATTTCATTATTTTATTTAGGGTTGCAGTTCACCCAGATCAAAGACTATATTTTAGATGTGACCATGGGACTAAGTTCTGGCTAAAAAGGTGCTATGGGAATGTGGTATGAGATTTCTGAGACGACTTCTTAGCAGGAAGTATGCCTGCCTTCCTTCCTTCCTTCCTTCCTTCCTTCCTTCCTTCCTCCCTTCCTCCTTCCTTTATCCTTCCTGAGTTCTGAAACACAGGAGTGATGGCTGGAGCTCCAGCAGCCAGCCTGCACCATGATACAACTTAAAGGATGAGTCACATGCTGCAATGGGGATTAGAAAGGCACAAGGAACCTGGATCCCTGGTGACTGTACAACCGGGAAGCTCTGTGATAAGACAAAGAAATAATATTCCATATTGACTCTATCTTGATACTCCTCTTAGACTGCCTCTTACATCTCACAGATGTGGCAGGTAACGCACCTGAGAGGAGCTTAGTCAAACCCTCAACTGTCCAGATATGAGAGACAGAACCAAGTGTCAGAGGCTGAGAGGAAGGGTCTCGAATGGTGACAGTGACCTGTGGGGTGGCTGCTTTTCCTAGGTATGCATTATGCCTTGTATACACTAGGCACTTAGGACTATAGCCTTTTTTAGTCTTAGAACCACTCTGTAAGATAGATACTATTATCTCCCGTTTTCCTGATGAAGAAACTGAAGTTCAGAGAAATTCAGGGATTTGTCTTAAGATCTCCCAGTTAGTAAGTTGCAGAGCCAGAATTCCAAGTCCTTTACATCACAGCTGCTTTTCTGTGACAAATGAGAACTGCTCATGGCAGGCTGCTTTCTCACAACCTGCCTGGTGGTGTCAAATGATGGATAACTCCCATGGAAAATCACTCCTATGTAATTTCTATGACAATAAAGTGCTAGATGCTTGAAATCATAACCTCATAACAAAGGGTCATGATAGATCTTGCCGTTAAGATTATGTATCGTCATCAGGTATTGCCAACAGGCTGCTGTTTACACTTGGGCCTTGCTGCTCAACCTGCACAGTTGTGCTGGGTGGCCCTGTTTTGGAAGGAAAGAGCTGATATGCCTTGGACAACTACACATTTGTGAAGTTTTCTTTGGATCTTCATTGGATCCTTACTTGAAAGGATTTATCTCAAAGCCGTATGCGCAGCAGATGTAATGGCATGGACATAGACGTTCTTCCTGCTTTAACAGTCAAGCACCTTACATTTCACTACTTGAATTAGAATATTGGATGGTTCTTCTAAAAAGACTATACTGAAGAATATCGTTATTATTCTCTGTTGCCAGGCGCCATCCAAACTCAATGAGAGTACAGGTCAAAAACCTGACTATATCACTACTTTAATCCTGTTCTGCCGGAGAAAGATCCCTTTGCCATTCTCTCCTGGACTTAGCTTGCACACTGTTCCCAATTGGAGGAGGAATTGTCACAAGGGAGCAAATTCTGCCTAAGCTCCTGACAGTGCTGCCACATTCCATGATCTTCCAGGGGAACTGGCTTAGAACAATTTCTAGATGATAGTTATTACTTCTTCAGACAATTCCCTGTCTCCAGAACTGACAGAAACTATTTCACTATTTTAAATAACCTTCTCTATTGATCTGTTGGAATCGGATCATATTTTATAAATATCTACTGCTCAGTACAGCTGCAATTACCATGTGTCATTTAGCTGGATCGGCCTTGACCTCAGATGGCTGGGACATATTTTAGTGTTTTGTAGCTGAGCTAAGAGAAGAGTAAGAGACTTTGATTTTATGAACACATACCAAAAAAGGAGAATCTGTGGGATTTTTCTGGTTGAAGGAAAGCCTTTTGGGAGACTATTTGGCCATAAATGGTTCAAAGAGGTGAGTTTCTTTATTTACCTTGAGAATGGCTATAATAGGAAATAGCAGCTGTGAGTCCGGCAGAACACACTTGCAGATGCTGGGTGAATTCGGTGCTTATAGTATTTAATAATATGGGTACTTGGACCTTAATGAATATGTACTTTTTACTCTGTTTTTCTCATTTATTTTCCAAATAGTTGAGGTAAATACAACCGTACTTTCTAATTTAAATTGTTTCTTAGTGTTAGATGCTACAACTATGCACTGGAGTCTTTCTTCAAGTTGTAATTAGTGTATTGTGATGTCTGTATCTGTATTGGCTGATATATTTCTATCTCACAAATCATAACATAATACAGTAAAGATTACAAAGTGGAGCTTTCTGTTTGAGACCTTCCTAGCAATTGTATTCTGTGACCTGAATTCCTCTCAGTCCTTTGGACTTTCCTTAATCCAACACGGACACTCCGTGAAGTTAACCAGGACTTGGGAGCAGGGAGCATGAAAACCATTTTAGTTTTTCAATCAATTTAATCTTTTATGCCTTTTAGCACCAAAGGCTTCACTTGTCAAACCTGCTTTTTAAAATTTGTCATTGTTGTTTTAAATTAGCCAACAAATCAGGATTCCTTAATTAATAGAAACTTTTCTGACCATAGTTAAGTATTTTGAGTCACAGCATCGAACAGCTTTAGAACACACATGAATCAATATATAATTTTAAAATGCCCTTCAGGTTTTGTGGCTGGTAGTAGTTTGTTTAAGAAAAATAGAATACCTTGAACTTTAGTAATTTATATTCTATTTTGATATCAAATGGAATTTCTCAGTTTAAGCAATATTATCCTTTCATCTAAATTCATTTTTCAGAATCTACTTTACCATGAACTTAAAAAGTGGGTGGCTATTTTCTGAATGTTTCCACAGTGACTAACACCCATATAAGTCTTATATAGTTAAATTATTATAAGAAATTTATTTCAATATTTTCCTTTGAACATTTTAAAAGAATGTGGTGCCATTGTCTGGATGTATAGATAGTGGTAAAACATTGTCATTAGTGTTGAGAACAAAGATAGTACTCTGTAGGCTATGGCCACTCTCTGTCAACTTGTCTCCAAAAAGGGCACATGTATGTCAAAGAAACTTTGGCATGATTTTGAGAAGACTACCCAGGTAGTTCTTGCACCCACCAGGACCTGAGGGTCAGTTTCATATAAATTTACAAGAACTTAGAAACAAAGGCTTTGTCTACACAAACAAGTATGGGAAAAAAGGTCAAATCCAGAAAAACAAGTAGTTTATTTTGAAAGGAATATACAATGTATTTAGTACTGGCTGGATTTTGTTTCAGAACTTTTAGTTAAGCAACCGATTGATCAAATTGATTTGTGGCTTTACGGCTGCTTTAATCATGGAGGAAATATGATAAGGACCAATCTGCTTAGGTGGGAAAAGGAAACCAAGATCATATCCCAAAATATGACCTTTTTAGATACCCCATTAAGAGAAACAGAGTTTATGAACATGAAATTTCATACTAAATTTTGAAAGCTAGAGTTATGAGTTCTCATGACCATGCTCTTATTAAGCTGCATTATTCAATTCAAAAATAGTTCCTACCAGTACACCAGAAATGTGATAAACCAAAAAGATTTTAAGAGAAAAGATGACCAGGGCAACTTTAATAAAATAGAACCATTGGAACTACACTTTTAAAGCAACAAGCCATAGCCATACATCAGGGTTGCTTGTATGAAAACATGTGGAACTTACATATTGGTATTGGCAGTTGATGTCAGCCATTCACCGGCTAAGCCAATGATATCCAATCCAGTGGAGAGCTGGTTGAAAAATCGAGGATGACCTAGAGAGGTGAGTAACAGGACAGCATCAAGGCAGATCCAGATTTCTCAAGCTATCTTCAAGGCCAAAAGGCCTGCCCCACTGGGTCCCATTCCAGTGGTCTGTCTAATAGGGCTGCTCAAGGATATTGGAGAAGGAAGGGTAGGTTGACCCATCCTATATCAACCTTTAGCATTAATGATGTCCCCCAAACCTCTGTTTTTCTAAAGTGTCATGCTTTTAAATTTTAAAAATCCAATATAATAAAACTAATAATGCTTTCTAATATCTTACTTGTCAACTTCCAGACGAACCCCTCTGTCACATTTATTTTTTTTTAATTACAACAGAGGATGTGGTAGTGCTGACTTTTTCCATAAGTGCTTCAACTTTAATTCAATATCCCAAGGATTTTGGTCTCCAAATCAAGATTTGGTAAGGGGGGAGAGGCTGAAGGCCTCAGAGAGGGTTCATGGCTCTGTGGAACAAGTCAAGTTTTGGGGAAGTACCAGCTCTGATGCTGATGCTGAGAACATTCGCCACTCTCTGGGTCTCTGTGACAAATAGGACAACAAGCGTTGATGTGTTTTGCCCATATATAGTCGGGTGACAGTTAAACTAAATCTATTGCTAAGATGACCTAGCGTCTCCTCTGTGAAATGGGGAGACACAGCCTCATTCACTCACTGAGTTGTTGATGAAATAATTATTACTGCATAACTCTAAAGCCCTGTGCCACCCACACTATGCTTTAACAGGCTTTGTTCTCAGCAATTCAGGAGTGTTGCCAAGTTTTTGCCAACTTAGCGTTCACCAGAAAACTCAACTCCACAGCAGCAGGCTTGGCTCGGCTGTCAGGAAGGAGTCAACACAATAGATTATCTAGGGATGTGTGACAGAGAACTGGTGTTAGAAAGATATGCTGACTACTATGTTTCCAGTGGAAATTGCCTTTGCCTCTGAAGTAACTGTCAGAGAGCTAGTGTGTGAATGTTCCTGGTCTAATTCTCCTCTCTGAGAACGGCTATTCCTCCCTGGATGTGATTCAGAACATCTGGACTATGACTTAAGAAGAAGGTACCAATCCCTGCATCTCAAGAGTCCCCACAAAATAATACTGATTTTTAGAAAAAAAATCAAAGAAACATCAACAGCAAACTTAGTAAGTATAGGGCCAGATTCTAGACATTCATGGAGACTATTCTCAATAGCCTAAGCTATTCCATTTCACTCTACATTGTTCAGTGTCAACAGAATCTAAGAGATTTCCTGAAACATGACAAATTTTGTTGAAATACATTAAAATATATATGTAATTCCCATTTAAAAACTTTTAACAGTAAACATTTCAAGACAGGACTGAATCATAAATAAAAGCAATCATGTTACTTGATAATGTAGCAAAACCACATAGCACGGTAGAGACAAAGATGGACAAAGTCAGACTGATGCAAAGTGAAACAATGTCTCGTTGTCCATTAAAATATAAAGGACACAAAGTCCCCCAAGCCTTATTTTTTTTTTTTTTTTTTGAGACAGAGTCTCACTTTGTTGCCTGGGCTAGAGTGCCATGGCATCAACCTAGCTCACAGCAACCTCAAACTCCTGGGCTCAAGCGATCCTTCTGCCTCAGCCTCCCAAGTAGCTGGGACTATAGGCATGCGCCACCATGCTCGGCTAATTTTTTGTATATATTTTTAGTTGGCCAATTAATTTCTTTGTATTTTTAGTGGAGATGGGGTCTCACTCTTGCTCAGGCTGGTTTCGAACCCCAAGCCTTATTTTTAGCTTATGGTTATAACCTTATGCCCCCCAAATCTTATACTGTACCACAATTTCTACCAGTAACAAAATAACCTAGTTTAATCTCAATTTCAACTCTCTACAGTCAATGAAAATAACAGATGAAAGGCTGAGTAGCACATGGCCTAAATTTGGGTAGGGTGAGAAAGAATTTTTTTTTTAAAGTGAAGTATTTTGACAAATAAACTGCAAGAAAAAAAAGATGAGATGGAGGGGAAACCTATTGATTAGGAGACATAGCAACCAACTGCAATGTGAGGGACCTATTTATATCCTGATTCAAATGAGTTATAACAAAATTAAACAAAACATTTATAACATTCATGAGATGGTTGGAAATTTAAAAACTAACTAAATATTACATGATATAAGGAACTGTAGATCTTGTGGGGTTTTTTTCAGGTATAACAGTGACACTGATTTTTTTTTTAAAAAAAAGATTTCTTGAGGATGAAGAATATTTATGGATGCAATAATATTATGTTGGAGATTTGCTTTTATATAAAACAGAAGCGGGGCAAGGGGATGGAGGCACAGATGAAATGAAATTGTTAGGAGTTGATACTAGTTAGAGCTGGGTGTTAGGTATATAGGGTTCATTATACAATTCTACTTGTGTATGTTTAAAACTCTCCATAATAAAAAGGTTTTAAAAAAGAACAGTTAAGAGAGTCCAGCATATCTACAAATCACCTAAGTAGCTGCTGTGACTGAGGGCTAACTAGTATCTGTGCAAATTCATGAAGAATCTATATATGTTGGTTCCTTTTTTAAAGACGGATTTTGTACCTATCGGGTACAATGTACACTATTCATGGGTACACTAAAAGCCTAGACTTCTCCACTATATAATTCGTCCATGTAACAAAAAACCATTTGTGCCCCCTAAATCTAGTAAACATTTTTAAAGTTATTTTGTTATTTTGTAGAGAAATTTCCAAATGCCATCACTATCCCTTCACACACTATACCCAGATCAGTATGTTTTCACTATTAAAACCCAATTCATTATTTTGACTGAGCATTAATATCCTTTTTTAAAAAATATTTTTCACTGTGTGTGGCTCTTTATTGCTCCTGTATCTACATCTAAATTACAGACCAGCAACCAGGAGCTGTGCTGTGACATGGCAGCAACAGCATACTTTTACCAGGGTCGATACCTAAGGTGTAGGAGAAGGCTTCATGGTGCCTGAAAGATTGTGAACTCTGCAAATGCAGGCAAATGTCCGCTCCCAGAAATGGCTCTAAAGGATAGAAATGGGTATTTGCTGGCTAAATACCTAAATGGATTCATCCACTGGACTAATGAAAGTCCATGCTCTCTCTGCTCATGAGATGCTTTAGTTTTACAGACAATATGATATGCTATTATGAAAAAATCATGTATTTTTCTTTGAGGAACAATATCTGGGCTTTAATAATAAAACCACATGGCCCCCATCTCTCTGAGAAAGTGTATATAGAAGAAACTGACAAAAAACAAAACACTGGACCAAAGCAAGTCAAGCTAAAACATACATGAGGAATTCTGAATCTTTTAAAAATTCAGCCAAGCATTACTTATTCTCCATCAGGAAGAGGTTAGCTCTCAGACCAAGAAGAGCTGTAACTCGACGTAAATTGACGAGAGTGCTTTTGTACATAAAATTGAGTCTTGTCTATCCAGCAGTTATTTAATGAAGCTACAGTTATTCCAGTGGTGTTGGCAGACCTTAAAAACTATTTGAGATTCCTTATTTTAAAAAGCTTCTTTGGCCAGCCTCATTATTTCATTATATGACTTTGTTTCTGACATGTAATAGTCTTACTCAGCTCTATCATCCCCAGCCTCCCAGTCTTAGTCTTAAATCTACCTTCAGATGACTAAGAAGAGTGAGAGGGAACATAAAGGAGAAGGAGGGAAAAGGAAGAAAAAAGAACCAGGGGCTGCCAGTTGTGGCCTTGGGGTTCTCCCCGTGGTGGCAACCATGCAAGGGACTGCCGATTCCTGTAGATCTCTCTGCTCAGGAGCTCAGGAAAGCCGGACTGCAGTGGGGAGGGAGTTACAGGGAGAAGAAACCATTGCTTCATTCCTGGGCTTAGAAACAGTTCCGACAGAGGTCCAAAAAGTCCTTGAACTTGAGGCAATTGGGAAGTAACCACTTTGGCCAGGATTGCTAATTAGAGAGAGCTCCTGTAACATGAAAAGGAGGCAAGAGGGCATCCTGAAGGACTCCCAGGTGGAAATAGGATTGGTGACTCAGAGCAACTAAACCCTAGGAGCTGGAGGAGAATGTGAAGAGTGTGTGTGGGGGTGTGGGTGTCGATGTGACTTTTTGGCCTGGTCAATAGACGGTGTTGTAAGTGAAATGGTGTCTCTCAAAAAGATGAGTTCAAGCCTAATCCTTGGTTCCTGTGATTGTGACCTTATTTGGAAATAGGGTCTTCAAAGACGTAACCAAGTTAAGATGAGGTCATACTCAATTAGAGTGGGCTGTTATCCAAAGACCGATGTGTTTTTTTTTTTTTTTAACTAAAAGGCTGATGTTCTTATGAGAAGAGAGAAATTTGGACACACACATACAGGGAGGATGCCATGTGAAGGTGAAGGCAAAGATTGGAGTGACGCATCTACACACCAACAAACGCCAAGGATTGCCCACAACCACCAGGGACTGGATGATGCTATGGTTTGGATATGGTTTGTTTGGCCCTGCCAAGTCTCATGTTGAAATACGATCCCCAGTGTTGAAGGTGGGGCCTGGCAGGAAATATTTAAGTTATGTGGGTGGATCCCTCATGAATGGCTGGATGCCATTCTCCAGGGAGTGAGTGAATGCTCACTCTCAGTTGCTGACATAACTGCTTATTGAAAAGAGTGTGGCACCTCCTCCTCTCTCTTGCTCCCTCTTTTACCATGTGACATCTGCTCCCCTTTGCCCTCCAGCATGAGTGGAGGCTTCCTGAAGCCTCACTAGAAGCAGATGTGGATGCCATGCTTCTTGTACAGCCTGCAGAACTGTGGGCAGAACACACCTCTTTTCTTTATAAAGAAAAATACCAGCCTCGGGTATTCCTTTATGCAACACAAACAGACTAAGACAGATGGATCCTCTCCAAGAGCCTTCAGAGAGAGCATAACCCTGTCGACGCTCGATTTTAAACTTCTGGCCTCCAGAACTGTGAGAGGATAAATTTCTATTATTTCAAGCTACCCAGTTTGTGGTAATTTGTAATGGCAGCGCTAGGAACAGAAAGGGAGCGGAATGGGCCCAATTCTCCCCAGTATAGGGACAGGCAAGGGTAGGATTTCTCAGAATGAAATCAGTGTAAAAGTGGAGGGGAGAAAGGAAATAGAAGATGGGTCACTCTGCTCTCTTTAGATTGTGAATAACATAAAACCAAGGATGAAAACTCTTGATACAGAAATGACCTAGTACCATTTGTATCTTTTTGATCTACTTTTACAGCAATAAATGAAGATGACCTTTTGCTGGGGTTAGGGCCTTCTGCCAACTGTTACTGCCCAGGGTTGTTCCTGTGGTCACTGAGCACTTGGCTGCCTTCCTGCACCAGGCTTGTGTTTCTCCTTCAGTGTGATTTGATATCCTCACAGCTGGCGAGGGTCAGACGGCCGGCACGGGGGCCACTACACGTCCACCTGGTTCTCACCCTTACCTGTGCGAACCCCATACTTCAGGGTGTCTCTGCAGTCAACCAGGATCTGCTCCAGGGACTCAGGGTGGTCAGAGAGCTCCAAGTTGAAGCCCTCCATGCCCTCCAGCAGCTGGTGTGGGTGGTGGAAGTCCAGCACTTTGGTGGAGCGGTCGAACGTCTTGCGGACATAGTTGAGGAGGATGTCCACCACCTCCAGGAGGAACTGCACGGTTTGCTCCTCTCCGTTCTTAGCTGGCAGCAGATCTGAGGGGGGAAAGCCAACGCGTGGTCACCACCTGACTCATATCTGGATTTCTTTGGCCCAGAGATCCCTAATATTAGCCCTGATATCTGTATAGGCCTAATTTCATTCCAGGATATGTATTAATATACGCATTGAGAATCTGATGTACCATATCCCCAGAAAAATGCACATATGCACATACATGGAAATTTTGCATACACTTTCTGGGTGTCCAGAGACTTTCTGAGAGGCTACTCATGTATGGAATGGAGCTTTCAGAAGCCGTGAGCAGCCTGCCACTGTGGCTGCCCATTTGTAGGCTATGTGGGTACCCGTGAAGAGTATGATGGGGGGACTTCCGTTGTGCTGCCTTGGGACCTGATGTGTCCCTGTACATCTGGTTAGGTGTTATCATGTGCTTGATCTGTTCATGGCAGAGGGTAAGACCTCTGTGGATAGAAGCTTAGGTCCCCCAAAAGAGGGTAGTCCCTTGGTGTCATCAGATGGGAAACTAGAACTAGAAGGTGGGGCTCAAAAAGGTGGCTCAAGAAGGAAAAGGGACCCCACCTCTCTCTTCACCTCATCCTTCAGGGCCTCGACTCTGAGATGTCTGGAGGTGACTTTGGGTTATAGGCTCTGCTCGGTAGAGCAGGCTGGGAGGCTAGCCGGTGAGGAGAGAAGTAGGGCCCCAACTGAGGTTGTCAGCCATAGCTCAAGAGCAGGTCGTCTGGCTGTACACGACACTCTGTGTTTATTCCATTAATTATTTCCGAGATTTTAGTGAACTCTTGTTTACTGTTCTGGTCTGGCTTCCGTGGCCCTGTGAGGAGTTAGTGGGAGACAGTGGCAGTGGGTCTACTTTTGAGCTGTTGGGGAGAGTCTGGCAAAGCACCTCCTGAGACCAGTGCTGTGGAGGCTGCAGAAACTAGTGGAAGAGCTCCCCAAGGAAAATGAATTTCAGGACACTCTTTGGTTATGAGGCCCAGACTTCCAGCTTCCCACAGGGTGATTTTTGTGATTGTGCAGCCAATCTTGGAGGATAAATGTTATTAAGGCAATCATTAGATTTCCTTATATGTACGATTCCTTTGGATTCTGAGATTCTACGAATCCATATTTCCCCCTGCAATTGCCTTCAAAGTTGACTGTTTCATTGACTGCCCTCATGCAGCTTCTAAAACAATGGAGACAATGGCAGTAGAGACGGAGGCGGTTGATTACATTCCAGTATTGGAAAAGCAGTTTCATGAGAATTCAGAGACAGTAATGACATTTCTCTCTCTCTCTCTCTCTCTCTCTCTCTCTCTCTAATTTTTTGTAGAGACGAGGTCTCACTATTTTGCTCAGGCAAAATAGTGAACTCCTGGCCTCAGACAATCCTCCCGCCTCAGCCTTCCAAAGTGTTGGCATTACAGGCGTGAGCCACTGCACCTGGTCAGTAAAGACATTTCTTGATAAAAGAAGTCAAATTTTAGGAGAAAGGGCAAGAAACCCAAAAAATCAACTGGACAGCACCAGGGCTGGGAGCGGAGAGGACTACCTCGAGCAAACAGGTTGGAGAAGTCCGTCTCCGTGCGCCGGAAGCGGGCATCCCGGTCACTGTTTTCACAGGAAAACAGGTTCTTGGAGGACTGCCTCTCCTTGAAGGCACTCACAAGGCGACTCTTCTCTTCCAGGCTGTTGGTCCTTTGCAAGAAGCCTATGGCACAAGAAGCCAGGTCAGAGAGAGTGCTCCAAACTCTCAGGCTAGCCCCCGAGCGTCCACTGCCCGGCTGAGCCAACTCTCCGAGCAGGGCTCTTGCTTCTCCAGAGAAGAGAAGCCGAACACACGTCTGTGTTTTATATATAGTGGCTCTGGTACCACTCGCCTTCAGGCGGGGAGGGGGCAGTGCCAAGTGTCATCAGTGGCACAGACCCAGTCATGCAAGAGAGAAAATCAGTAAGTGAAGCCCATTCTCCTCTCTGAACGTGACAGTGAACTCAGAATTAAGTCAGTTGGACAGCTTCCACTCCAGTAACTAGCCCCAGGATGGGATTTTAAAGGAGGGGGCACAATCAGAGAGGATGCTGCCTGCACTGGGTTTATGGGTTGAACAACCAGAGGAAGGAGGATGAGGACAGCAGAGGGATGAGGGTGGGAACAGCAGAGAAAGGAAGGTGAAGACAGCGGAGGGAGAACAATGAGGACAACAGAGGGAGGAAGGTGAGGACACCGGGAGGAGGGAGGAGGACAGCCAAGAGAGGAGGAAGCTGAGGACAGCAGAAGGAGGAGAGTGGGACCAGCAGAGGGAGGAGGGTGAGAGGACTGCAGAAGGAGGAAGGTGAGGACAGCAGAGGGAGGAAGAGGGGTGGGGACAGCAGGAGGAGGGGTGAGGATAGCAGGAGGAGGAGGGGTGAGGACAGCAGAGGGAGGAGGAATGGTGAGGGCCATCACTGAGGATTAGAGAAGATACCTTCCTCTGGCAGAGGTAATGCTTCCGGAGTTGAATATAAGTGGTATTTTTCTGACCCAAACCTAAAATGCAGCTTTTCCTGTATCAGCTCCTCTCCTTGAATACAGGTATAGGGGAATGAGACAAGAAAGCTGAAAATCTTATATGTGTTGACATTTAATTCTACAAGTACTTACTGAGCATCTGTTATATAAAAACTCTTTGCTAAGCATTTAGGATCGGGGACAGATGAAGATCAGCAAGACAGATCCCCTACCCACCAGGAGCTTACAGTCCAGCCGATGGTGACTAATGTCACAGCAAAAATAGAAAACCATCCAAGAACTCCACAGAGATGAATTCTGAGCCCAGGGTGGGACACTCAGCACCTCACCTCTGCCCTGGGAGGGAGTGGCAGTCCCTCCCACCTGAGGCGAGCAGTACAAACACCTGCAGCAAACAGGGAGGCAGGACTGAGCCAGAGGGGTTGGAGAATCTGCCCCCAGCCACACCACTTCCACGCCCTCTGGGCACCTCGCCTGCAACTTGCTCTCCCCTCAGCTTCTCTTCCTCCAGTTCAGCCTCAATCTTAGCCCAAAATGCAACGCACTGAAAAGTAGAAGAAAGTTCTAAGCTTCTTAGTGACCCCAAATCTGTCTTTGTAGATACCAAGATCCTTGGGGAGTCACAAGTCACAAGGCAAGTTTGGAAGAAAGTCCCAGGAGGTTCAAGAAAGGCGAGTTAATCTGGAAAATTCAGCTTTGCCTCCCCATGACTGCAATTCAACGGTGATGGGTGGAAGGAGGAGGATGCATGAGGAGGATGCATGGGGAAGGCGGTGGTGGTTAGAATCCTCCCGCACAGGGAGCCAGGGGCTATTTTTTGAGGGAAGAATAGGAGGGCAGAGGCTCCAGGCCCTTCATTGTTTTAGCCCCTTTTAAATTTATCGCTAAAGCCCAAAAGGACCTCACAGGGGGAGAAGTACACTATAACAGAGCTCCACACTCGGTATAAAGACGGGGTGGGGGGTATCCTTTCCTTCACCTCTCCTACTTTCTAAATTCTTCTTCCAAATCCTCTGGAACTGGAGCCAGCACTCATTTGCCAGGGGGGTACAGGATCACCTGGTTCCCGAACTCTGACATTGCTGCCCGCTTTTGTCCCAGAACAGCGAGCTGTGGAATTTGCCAGGCTGGAAAGACCATATCCACATGGCCTAATGGGGTGAGGTCCTATCCCCTGAACCTCTACTCTGTAGTCTCTGACCTCTGTTCGGTCCTCCGTCTCACTCTGTGGGAAAGCCTTAAGTCTCCCCACCTTGAAACCGTTTTCCTCTGCACAGCTGCAGGGAGCAGGATGGTGGTTTAGGCTTTGGATGTTATCTCCAAAGGATGTTTTGACACAGGCTGCCCCAGAGATGTCCTGATAGGGTTGAGAGATGATAAGTATGACACAATTTTCAACCTGCCTCCTCTTCCTGGGCCATACTTGCTGCAGTGCACTAAAAATACAAATTTTCTCTAAATTCTGTATTTTATAAATAGCACACTTACATTGCATTATGCTTTGTGTTAAAAAATACTAGTTTGCCAATGTAAACATTTTAATGTATATGGTTATTTTTTCACTTTGTTTAGGAAGATATTTGTTTTCCAAGATATTGGGACCCTCAAAAGAGGTAAATGATCCAGCCCTCTCTTGGCTCTGTGAGGCCCTGGAAGAAACTCCTTCTCCAAGAATGAAGAGGTGGTGGGTGACATTGAGGTCAGTGCTTTGATGACTTCCCTGGCTAGCAGGGTCCCTGAAGAAGGCATCCCTAACAATGCAGCAGACTGGACTTTCTCTTGCTCTACACCCAGCTGTGAGTACCTAGTTAAGCCCGTGGCTAACTGTCAATGGAGCTCTACATCCTTAGAGGCAAAGAGGAAAGCTGAGCAGAGGCACAACTGCAGTGGTGTTGGCCAGGCAGTACAACTCTGGCCAGCCTCAAGGATAGAACAAGAGGCCAGCCCTGTTGTGACTCCACCTCTGGGCCAAGGGGGGAGCTCTGTGCAGCTGGTTCCTCACCCCTGCTCTCAAACTCAGAGGCCTGGGGGCCCAGTGAGTGTGTGTGTAACTAGAGCGTCTGGTTCCAGTCAGTTGTTTCTGAAGTGGGGCTTCGAGCTGTGCATGGCACAGGTGCACATGGCATAGGCGCCTGTGTCCAACTGGCACATGGGAGCTGAAGCTCATCACATTTAATGTTCACCAAGTTGTGGCATGGAACTGTATCTACCTGGAGGAAAGGGCTCTTTTTCTGATTTTTATGGGCTAGCAGCACTCTGTTATATCTTCTGCCTTCCACTTTCTAAGAAATCAGAAATACAGAATACTCGAAGTCTCTTTTTAAAAGTTGGCAACTGGCTGATACAAAACTACACACACACACACACAGAGTGTGGGCTAAATAAAACACCTCAAGGGCTGTAATTGCCAGCAAGTTTGGGACCTCTGCATAGATAAGTGATGGAAGCCCAAGGACACACTGGGAAGTTAGCAGTGCCCAGAGCCAGAATTTAGGGATCCCTGCCACTCATTCTATTTAGGTCATGCCACCATGCCTGCAGCCACTCTCCAGCTCTTGGCAAGACCCTGGGTTTCTTCTAGCTGATTACTCTCCCAGGGGGAGTCTACCTCCAGAGCCAAGAATACCACTAGTCACTGCCTTCCTTGCAGCTTTCTTCCCCTGCTTTGGGGGAAGGAAGCAGGAGCATGGGTGGGGGTTGAAGTTTGGCAATGACTGAAGATGCTCATGGCGGCCACCCAGGGCAATGAATTTAGAATTGGTAAGGGGACCATTAGTTCCTGGGCTCTCTTAAGGTGAAAGGTCAAACCAAACTGGATGGTGTCAGGACAAGAGGTACCCTCCAAGTACATGAAGGTTTGGGATGAAGGGGAAGGGGGTGCCAGCCAGGGAGCTGCGGATCTGTGGCCAAAACCAAAGACTGCACTCCACCTCCACTATATTAAAATGAAAAGCCAGATTTGGCCCAAAGTATGAAAAATAAATCCTACTGGTGTTTTGTATTCTTTCAGAATCAAACCTAATGGGAAGCCTCCTAACCTGTGGCCCCAAATACAGAGCATTTTAGCCAAGGCAAATTTTCCCTCAACAGACCACCCTGTCCTCTCCTCCACTCACATGGGTTGCAACTTTTAGAAATTAGTGTTGGGTGGTGGGGGGTGATGAGTTAGCAACAGAGAAAAAATTCTCTGAGGATTGTAGCCCCCAAGAGCTCTCCCTCATGGCATTGGGTACTAGCAGGGAAGGGAAGTTGATGCCAGCTTGGGGCTCCCTATTCTCAGACCCAGCGAAGATCAACTCTTTCCTGCCCCTTGACCCCTTCGGGACACATCTGGTATGTCCCCGAAGAGGCGCTTAGACATTTTATTCCGGCGGACCGGAGGGCAGCCAGCCAAGCGGCTGGGGGCGGGATCCGGGTGGATGTGCCCCTGCACCGCCCTTGGCAGGCCCGGGACCGCAGGGACTGCAGCCCTCACCCCAAGCCTGCCCCTACCCTGTCCTCGGCTGCGGCGGGCGCCCAGGGCTCGCTCAGTTCTGCTTGCCCGGCTGCATGACAATGAGTGCCGCTGAAGCTGAGCGCGGCGGCCGCCGAGGGGACCTGGCGCGAAATGGGCCATTAAGCCAGGAATGGCGGCAGGGTGGGAGCGGAGGTGGGGGTGGGGTGGGATGGAAGTGGGGGTGGGGTGGGGGGCTATTTATAGAACAAAGCTCTACGGCCGCCGGCTGCCCCGGCGTCAGGGCGCGTCCCTGGCCTAGGCCCTCAGGTCTGGGGCTCTGGGGAGAAGGCCAATCCCCCAGGCCGCCCCTCGGCAGGGCTGGGCTTTCCCTGGGAAATGGCTAGGTCTAGGGATCGAGCTTTCCCTTCCCCACCGTAAATGCCGGGTCCCGGCACCAAGGGGAACACTCAGCCTCAGAAACGCAGGGGGGCGCGGCACGGCCAAGCGAGGAAGGGGGTGGTTCCCCACAGCTGCTAAATAACCCGTCTTTGCTGGGACTCCAAACTGCCACCGCCCTCAGGGACCCGGGACCCAGGGAGGCTGGAAAGATCGGGTGCAGAGAATATCCAGTCGCTGATCGGCTCCAGGCGCTCCGGGGCCTGGGGCGGGCGTGTCGGGCGCCTACTCCGCTGCTATCTCCCGCGCGCAGCGGGATAACGGATGGCTCTTTAATAAGCCTGTCGTTAATCTTCCCTCGCCTCCCCACCCTCTGCCCGGGGACATCCGTATTTTCCGGCCCGATAAGGCTGGAGAATTTTAGACGGTGAAATGTAGCAAGGAAAGCAAGTCCTCATTGTTCAGCTGGAGCCGCTCAGCTGTGTCCCTTCGAACAAATCTCCCTTTTTCCTTTAAAAAAAAAATTACATCCCTTGGGCGTTTTCGTTTCAGACCCTCCCGTCTCTACAGAGCAGTTCTTTCTCATCTCCAGCTCCCTGATCTATTTTCCTTCCTCCCTGGCAAATCGTGCTCGACATCCCCCGGTGCCCCCACCCGCTGCAGCCCGCCCCTCTCCGCCCCGCCTGCCCCGTTTCCCTTCCCTCCTAGCCTTAAAGGATGCGCCAGGCAACCCCTGCGCGGCCGGCACCTCCCCCAGGAGGCCAACGAGGGCTGCAGGCAATCCTTTCCTTTGGCCTCAAAAACATTTGAATCGGTTGTGACATCTCAGGGCAAAAACCTCAAGCCAGGGATGCTACCTTGAACGCTCTTAGACCAAGGGTGGAGATGCGGATGAAAGGGGTGATGACGAAGGAGACCAGGTGCCACCAACAGCCTTAGGCAGATACCGCGCCTTTGGTCTGCTCTTCGAGCAAGCCAGATCCGTTCACATTTCTACACGGCCTGCGAGACGCGCGAGCAGAGTGCACAGGGTCAGCGCTGCCTGGGCGCCGGCCTAGGAAAGCCGGGTAGCCGCGTGGGGGCGCTTTGCTCCCGCGTGCGAGGCCAGACAGGGCACTCGGAATTCCCTCTACGCGATCGCTGGGTTTGAGGACTCCCTCGGGACCCGGTCAGGGGAGGGCGTAGGAGTGTCAAGGTCTGTAGGGCAACGTCTTTGCTTGCCGTCCTGGCTGTAATTGGAAAATCAGACCCAAGAGCCGAGATCCCCTCGGAGCGCATCCCACTGTTCCAAATCCACAAGGCCCGAGCGCCGCGCCGCCCCGCCGGGCCCCAGCGGGCCCTTTTACTTACCACAGATCTTGAGCCCCAGTTTTCTGGTGCATCCATGGGCCACGCCGCACCAGGTGTCATACGCTAGGACGAGAGAGAGAGTGCGGTCAGGCAGACTGAGGGGAAGTGGGTGAATGGCAAAGGTGTTTCGGGGGAGGGGGATGTCTTCGCCAGTGCTCCTCACTAAAAGCTCTTTCCTGAATGACGCAGGGAGCTGAATCTATGAGCTGACAGGCAGACTCGTGCCCTCCGGGCCCCCATCACATCCCCTTCTTACTGCTGGCTTCAGGTATAGAATGGTGTCTCTGAGAGGCAGGGGTACCCCCAATTGACCCCCGTCCGGTCGCTGCGGTGGTGGGGTCAGAGCGGGGCGAAAGCTGACCCAAGCGCAAAGGGCGAGGCCCCGCCACTCGAGTTGCCCAGCACCCAATGGCCAGGCTCCGCAGACTCGATGGGCGACCACAGCAGCCCAGAAACGGAACACAGAGGCATCTGGGACCGAAACGTCTCATAATTTCTTGGCGGGTCTCCAGCTGAGTGGCAGCTTAAAATAAACTGGCATGAAATGGGGTCGCGGAAGAGTTCAGGAATTAATTGGGTGAAAAATAGTATTTGACTAGATGATCGGGCTCGCATGACTGCTCTTCAGTCAGACTGGGGAGTCGGGAAGACAATAGTGCGCCTCGGGTCCTCATCCCTGGCCCCCTCTTTCCAACCTGCCCCTCATTAACCCTTCCTATGGACATCTCGGGTCTGGAGCAGACGAAGGCTAATGGAATCAGACACCTTTCCTCTGGGTCCGAATCACAGACCCAGGGCCTGCGAGATTTTCCTTCTCTACCTGTCTTTGGGGTTCAACTTCCAGCAGGGAGCGCAGAAAGCTGCCCCGTGCGTGCTAAGCCCGTGTGCGGGCTGGCGAGGTGGACCCAGCTTGAAATCCCCTTCCTATCCCTCAAAGCAAGGCGCCTCCAATCGCTCCCACCCTCCCACCCACCCTGGCCCGCCCCTCCAGCCCCGCGCAAGTGTTGGCTGCGATAAGGAGAGTGACATCCATTAAACCCGAGGCACAACAGAGCCACGGTGGGTAGAAGAAACAGACCGATGTCGATGAGACGGCGAGCCACAGACGGAGTTCCAGTGATAGGAAATCGGTGCCGAAGCAAAGCCCTAATACCTGGCAGATGAAGAGCTATTTCCACCCTATAAAATACTTTCATTTTAAATATCACCTCAACGAATCCTCACAACAACCTTATGAAACAGGAAGGATTGTTGATCTAAGACATTTGACAAAAATACTGCGTCTCAGAAAGGTTACTCAGTGGGGAGGATGGAGCTCAGACACCTCACACTGCCTTTCAAAAACCCGGGGTTACAGTAACAGAAAGGAAAGGGAGATGGGCAGAGAGAGCAAGAGAGATCCTTTGACGTGGCAGGGGTCTAGAAGACCTAGTGACCCAAGACTAGGAGGGCTCCATGCTCCACCCCGGGGTTGCTGGAGCAAGAGGCTGAGTAAGGTTGTGAGCCCTGGGCAAAGCTACCTCCCAGGAGACCTTGAAGGGGGTGAGAAGTGGAGCTAGCTGGGCGGGCGAGGGTGTGTCTGCAAGTGAGGGTGAGAACGGATAGTGCACAGGGCTTGCGCGTGCAGCCTGGGGTGTGGACCCTGCGGCTGGGCTGTTGAGAGCCTGCGGCGGTGTTCCGGGGACCTGGTGCTGTTTGCTGTTCCCGGGCAGGGTCTTCGCTCTTTTGCCTTCGCCGCCATGGCTTCCAGGCGTGCCAGGACACGTGCGAGCTCAAGTCATCGCCTCTGCTGGGTCTCCCAACCCAGGCCGGCGGCTCCCAGGAAATAGGGGCTTTGGACGTGGAGGAATGAGTGAACGCAACTGGCGTCCAACCGCATTCGGGCAGCAAAAAATGGGGCAGGAAATGTGGGGAGGGTCAGAAAAGAAATATATCAAGGCCAAACCAACAGACAAAAGGAGCGCAGGCCTCGCGTTCCTCTGGGCCTGCTCCAGCCAGCTCCGCCGCCAGTAACCACGGCTCATGTGCCACCGGGCTGGCGGCTCTCCCGAGCCCCTCTTTGTTGTGTGGGTAATTGTAGCCTTCCTGGGTGGCAGGAAGAGGGAGCTGCAAAGGGACTGGAACGCGCAGCCTGAGGACTTAAGACAAGGCCGCCTGCCCGGGAGCCAGTGCCAGCACCAAAGAGGTGGAAAGAGGGCTTTCTGAATGACATTCCCCACTTTCACTGATGAGGACAATTGTTTTGTCAAGCTTAAAAGCCATAAAAGCGCAGCAATAGGCGCTCCTTCTAGTACACTGTCCTTCCTAAGCCCCGCCACTATAGAAAATCTGCGACCCTTACTGGCCGGAGCCCATAGATTTTTAGGGGGGTTGGGTAGGGAGACACTTCAACAAGGAAAAAAAAAAAACAATTCCCTCATCCCCACGTCTCTACAGAGGTAGAAAATCAATCCAAATTAAAGACAGATTCTGGAAATTGGTTGAGTGCGTGGAGCTGAAAGTAGGGATTTAAAAATCCCTGCCTCCCCTCCCTTTATCTGGTTTACCCTTTCTTCTGTCTTCCGGAGGTGTCACCTGCTGACAAGTCTCTTGCTCGGGAGAAAGGAGAGGGGTGCTCTCTCCTCTCTCCCTGGCAAACCTTTTTGCCCCCTCCCAATTCCCGTCTCTCAACCATTCAGGATGCTGCCCGCTCCCCTCCCCCCTTTGTCTCTGAGATGTAATTAATTGTATGAAATGTCGAGGTTCAGTCTCAGTTATGCACCTTTCCCGCCCCTGGCTTCTCCCTCACTCGTCAATAGCGCGACACAAATTTGGAGCAATTAGGGACCCTGAGTTTTCTAAAAGCTGCAATTAACGTCGAAATTTCCGCTGATTATAGCCTTTGAGCACAGCGCAGGGGAAAAGGAGGAGGTCAGATCTTGGCTCAACGAAAGCTAGAGACAGAAAACTCTATTCCTGCTGGGACTCCCGGCTCATACAGCCCCCTGCCCTGACCCTTGTCCTATCCGGCAAAGAAACCACACGCAACGTAACAAAAACACCACTCCGGCCGCGCGTCCCTTCCCCGCCCCGAAGCCCTCAAAGATCGCCGCAGCTCAGACCCTGCGTGGTTCTCGCTCTCGTGTGTCCTGGTAGTCACTTACCGTCCCTGACAGTCGAATGACCTCTGGCAGGGACCTGGGTCAGAACCCCATTTATTTCCCAGCCTCCATCATCTCCGCGCTCCCCCTTTCCCTTTCCGCCGGCGCAGCCTCCCGACGTCCCAGCGCCCCCATCTTTCCCGCAGACCATTTGGTAGAAACTGGGGCGGGACCTACTTGTGGGGCGCAGGTTGGTGGTATTGGGGTCCGCTCCCGCGTTTGAGGAGGTTGCGGACGAAGATGGGGTCGAAGACGCCATCGGCTCTGTTGTCCCAGGGCCTCTACTGTCCGGGGTACTCCGCGGGTCGCGCGCAGGAACAGGCTGCAAAGAGAAGCGAGAGCTGTGCGGGGAGGGCTTCCGGGGTCCTGCACACTGGAGGGACTGAGCGGCCGGGGGCGCCGACGCTCTCCTTGAAGTCCCAGCACGGGAGGGAGAGCGGGGAGGAAGGGCAGCGGGCCTGCCGGGGCCGAGTGCGCTGGGGGTGGGGGGCAGAGGAGACGTGTGCGCTAGCTCCGGGACTGGGGCTTGAGTGGCTCTCGTGTCTGGAGGTGCGGCTGGGAGACCTGGAGTGCAGCGCTGAGGCGAAGGGGGTCCAAGGCCAGTGCAAGACGCGGGGGTATGGGGTATGGGTTAGGAGCACAAGGGAGCATTCGGTGCGCGATTTTCCAGCCGAGCCGTGACAAGCCCCATTGGACTCTCTGCAGCCGGCGTGCGGGAAGGCGGGGGGGGGGAGGGCGCACGGGGCGGGCACGTCTGGTTCGTTGTCTGGTTCCCGTTGTTGTGTCTGGCTAATTCCCTGGAAAGAAAGAGGCTAACTGCTCCCGGAACCGGGGACTTTGGTGAGACAAGGTGAGAGGGAAAAAGGTCCGTATCTTTACGTTCTCGATCAGCTTTGGCCGAGGAAGAAACCCAGTCACCTTGCACTCCAAACAGCCAGAAGGCAGCGGGTCGGAACCTCGCTTATCGCCCTCTTGTCCCACCGGGTTTTGAGCCATCTAAAGCCTGGGCGAGGCTTCGTCCTGGTTTCGGTGTTTCTCCTCTACCTAGCCCCCTGAGGACCCCAGATTTCTCGCCGTACAGATCCAGAGAGGGTGGGGAGGTAAGAAAGGGGAACGTCACCGGGGAAACGAACTTGTGCCCGGCGCGCAGGAGGCGGCGGACAAAGATCCGTGCGCGGCGCCCCTGCTCGGCACTCGGCGCTGGCGCGAAGGCATCCGAAGGCCCCGGGACTGAGAGTGTGGGCCAATCTGGGTAGATTTAAGACCCACTGGCCACCGCCTCCACATCCTCCCTCAGGCCCTGTCTCTGGCCCGCGCGCACTCGCGCAGCAGCGCGCGCAGCGAATAGACCGCGGCTGCTGGGGAAGTAACAGGTTACCGCTTCTAGTCGCGCCTTCAGCAGCTGCTGCCCAAGCGCCCTTTGGGAAGACCGGCGCTCGCAGCCTGGACACGTAAGAAAAAGTCGCTCTCGCCCCACTTCAGCGACAGCCTCAGCCTCTGTGCGTCCCCGGGAGCTTGAATCCAACGGGCAGAGACAGGAAGAGTGCAGAGGGCGGGGGTCCCTGTGCAACGCCCCAACGGAAAGCTGGGACTGGGGCGGGCGGGAAGCACTCGGCTCCGGAGGGAGTGTGGAGGGCGCCGGGTGTAGGGGTTGGCAGAGAAGCCACGGGCGGAGAGGACACAGCTGAACAACCGAGGCTGGGCGCTGGTAAGTCCCGGTGGTCGCGCGCTTACCCACCTCGGCTTGGCGACCGCGAGCCAGGCACTCCAGCCTCTCCGCGCAGCGCACAGCGATCCGCTTGGCTCGGCCCGGCCCTGCCTGGCGTAACCTGCCCGGCCTCACCTCCAGCTGCTTCCTCGCTCTCGCTAGTCCCGTCCCGCACGCGAGCGCCTGGAGAAGAGAGATCCAGAGAGGCGGCTGCTCGGCTACGGGGTAGGCGGGGGCGGAGTAGGGAGGCGGGGACCGGCTCGGCGGGGGAATCACGAGGCCGCTGCTAGCGGGGGCAGCTCGTTGGCGGGGCGGTGGGGCTCCTTTGCAGGTGCCTGACTGCCTCTGAAGCTTTGTAGGGCGATTATAAATCCAGCTCACGGTTTTGCGCTCGGGGGTGGGAGGGGGAAGGTCCTATGAGTAATCCAGAACGTACTCAACACGCTCTATTTCTTCAAATAGGCAGGGTGTCGTGTGAGAGGAGGGAAAAGATAATTCCTACGAAGAATTCTGCCTCTCTGAGCGTTTCCCTTCATTCTCCTCCCCCTCCCATATCTTGTAGAGCAGTGGTTTGCCTAGATCCTCTCCCCTCAGCCCCGCTGTACCCCCAGATCTGCGACCCCGCGACTCTTCCTTAAGTGAAAGCGCGCTCTGGGTCGTGTCCTCGCTGGCACTCTACTGAGCTAGGATTGTTGTCAAGGCAAGGGAGGCAGAGACGAGGGGGCACCATTCAGAGCATGGAGCGGTCTCCATCTCCTTACTCCAGTTTCCTCATCCAGCTCTGGACCCTCCTCCCAAAGTATCACAACTGGCCTCAGCTACCAAATGTCACCGGCAGAAAAAACGGCCCCGTTTCCCTTTCGCTGTGCGCTTCCTGGTAGCTTTGGCTCCCTTGGTGATGGGGAAAGAAGTCCTGATTGATCACGTCTGAAGGTTAATAACACGCACGAGTGCCGCTCCACACGCCCTGGGAACCCGGGCACAAAGGTGGCCCTGGAGGGGCCGACCGGCCCTCCTCGCCCTGGCCCACTTCCTTCACTCCCCCTTCGATTTCACGCCATTTAAGGATTCTCCTTTTGCAATGTTTAAGCAATATTAAAATGAATTGCTGCGATGGGAAAAGCCCCTCACTGTAAAAAGGCGTTGACGGAAAACATCCCACCAGAGGGCGCCAAGCGCCCAGAGACCGAGGGACCCTGAACTCGCCGGGTCTCTGCTCCCGTGCCGGGCTTTGCTGCCCGCCTTCCCTCAGCCCCCCTCTCCGCTAGTTTAAGTTCTTCTCTCCTTCAGCTCCTTTTTCTTTAGGGCAAAACAAAGTTGATCTTTGTGCGTGTCTGGGTGACACCGGGTGCTTAGTGATTCCTTTACTCGTTTTTACAATTTCCCCCCCTGTTATCGGTGCAGCAAGCCGGGGTTATTTATGCGCACGTCTGAAGCCTCACCGGCTCACCCTCGGCCTCTGCCCGTCCCTTCTCGTTGAATGTCCTATCGGCTTTCACCATGACCAATGGAAACACCGAAAAACTTTAAAAATCACCAAAAGTTCCAAAAGGGAAATCGAAGATGCCGCCCTGGGAAGATACAGTCCGATTAGCCAGGGAGATCTCGTTGTGAGGTTTGAAATAACCGCGTTGCCGTTGATACTAAAGAAAATACCTGTTCTATCGCCTTCTCTCCACCTTACAATAAAAACCCAGGCACTTTTTAAGGACACAGAAGCATCCTGAACGGCGGGGCGCGCAGTAACCGCAGCCCGGCGCCAAAACGCTAGGCCAGGCAGGATGGAGGTGCCTGTTTCGCTTAGGAAACCTCGCCCCAAATCGCAGCTTCTGCGATGAAATGAGCGGTTTGGTTTACAACAAGATGGGCCGCGGAGTTCCACGCACGCCCCCTCCAAGAGCCTTCCCTAAACGAGATGGTCGCACCAATCAGGGAACCGGGTGCTAGTGCTAAATCATTCAACATGCACGGGGCAAAGGAGACAGGAGGGAGGAGGCGAAAAATCTCAGTGTCCCCAAGGTGTTCACTGGCCCGCATAGACGACCGCTCGCCCTCTGTCTCCTTAATCCTCTCCCCAAATGCCAGATTCCCTGGAAAGGAAGATTTGTTTACTTCACCTGTGGCATGAAATTAAGAAATTTCCAGCCACTTCCTCCTCTGATCCCGGAATCCAAAACGCTCGCCTCTAACGTTTAGCCAAGCAAATAATCTCGGGAAAAGAATGTCTTAGAAGTCTAGGGATCGCAAATTAAAGCTGAGTCCATATCCAGCTTCGGGGTCTTTGCTCTCTTTCTCCTTTATGGTAAGGAAAGGAAATGAAAGTTCTTGCTCATTCTTAATTTTGAAATGTTTAATTGAATACTAGCAATTAATTCGTTTAGTTAAACGAATATTGATTAATCACCTCCTTTGTGCCGGGCTTACTGTCCTGGAGCTTACACTGTCCCTGCAGTTTATACTGTCTTGCACTCATGGAGTTGATATTCCTGTTAGACAGGGAGAGTAGCAGACTTCAGGACTTCATGGCTTTGATTTGATTTTCAGTTGTCTACCACTCCAACTTGGACTCTTGGGCTCAGCAAGGAAGTTCAGGGATTGAAGGCCTGGCATTCCACCCAGATCCCGTATGTTGAGTTTTGAGGCAGGGCACAGCTCTTTCAGCACCAAGGACAGTGCCCTAGGTTCTGAGCTTCACGCCTCCCTTTTGTCCACTCCCGCCTCTGGTTCTTGGCCAACCCTCCGGGCTCGCTCCCGCCCTCTTCCCACCTGGCGGTAACCGCTGTGTTTGTTTTGCCTGGTTGGGGTGGGGGGTGGAGCATTTCGCCCGCTCTTCTCTTCCTCTTGGCAAGAATTTGGACTAAGGGTGGCTGTGGTTGTCATTTGGCTCTTCAGAACATTTGGAATCTATATTTTTGTTTGTGCTTTCCACTGTTCTTTTAATCTTTTATTACTCCCGGGGGAGGATTCTTTGGATAATGGGAGTGGAAAAATATATCCTCCCCGGGACTCGAACCGGCGATGAGGGGTGGCCCGGAAGGGAGTGGTGTCCGCCCAGCTGTTTCGTTTGAATTTGATCTAGGGTTTAGCGCTTTTAAGAAATGGGAACGCGAAGCCCAAAGGCAGGAGGAGGGGGCGTCGTGCTACCCCTCCGATCTCTTCTCTCCGGGGCGTTGGGGGTTTGCGAGCCTGCAGCCAGCTACTCCATCCGGTCTGCCCAGGACATCCTTTCCTTAGGTCACCCATGGCTGGAATTTGGGAACAGGACCATCCGCCCACAATGCCCTTTCCCCGGGAGGTTTAAAGATATTCCAACCGGATTTGGGGCCGAGCCTTTTCTGCAAAGGAAAAAAAAAGCGGGTGGGTAGGAGGAGCGAGAGGCACCGAAGAGGCCCCCAAACGGGCAGCCGGGGAGATCTTTATGCCTAAAACGTGGTCAGTCAAGGTGAGTAGACGAGGGATGCAGGGTTTATTTTGACGCACTTAGCATTTCTAGCCTCCAGGGAAGGTAATTTAGAGCCACGATGTTGGTTCATTCCAGCTGTTTCTTTAAAATCTATTTTAAGTATCTAATTTATGACCAAAAAAAAAAAAAAGAAAAGAAAAAAAATGGCAGTGCTCACCGTTTAAACGTCTGTCTCCCAAGACGAAGGCTGGGGGAGGCGTTGCTTAACCTTACATTCGGCTTTTCTTAAGTGGAAGCTAAGGTCCATTCGCTGTGTTTACGTACTTTAAAGATAATTCCCCGAATCATTCTGGACTTTCTTGGAGGACCATAGCTAAACCCACACCCCTATCCTAACAGACCACACAACACTCACTCCTGGGAGGTAGGAAAGGGTTAAACGTGTGGCTGGGCGAGGGGAGGGGAGGAGAGGCAGGATCCCAGCCCGAAGGCTGGAGAGGACTCTGGGAATTACAATCATTTCTCCTAAAGAGAGCTGAACTCCTCAGGTAATTGTCAAATGGTCCTTTCCCCCTTGATAGTCAGAAGACGAAAATATTCAAAATATACATAAATTAATCAAGGAGGAGCAAGGTGATTTGTATTTGGGCAAATCTTGTGCAAATCTTAAAACGCCCAGTTCTTGCCATTCCAGACAGGAACACAGAGCGACCGCCAGGTGGCGATAGATTACAATTTCTGAGAAGAAGCAACTGGCGCCACCAGGGAGCAGTTCTTTAAGAAAGAAGGCGGCTCTTTCCAGTTGACACTCATTCCTGCCATATTTCACAAAGCAAGGCATTTTTAAAAGCTGAGAAATGCTCCGGAAGTGACCTGAAACACCCGAGGTCGTCTGTCCCTTTGGTGAAAGACAAACGGATACATGGCATCCGTTTCTTTCCCACATAGCTGTTTCCCAAAGGTAGCGAACCCTTTAATATTAGGCAAGAAACTGTTTCACTGCAAAACTGGAAAACAAGGAAATAACAGATATTAGTTGCAACTCTGACAGCGAGCTTTAAAGATGGATCTGTGTTTTCTGCTCTCAACAAAAACTAAGGCAAAATCAGTCCTTTCCCCAAAGAATGGGTTGCAAGGAAGAGGATTTCCCATCTGAGACGCTATAGTGACAGAGTATCTAATGGGAGACTAAGAATAGTAATATCTGATCCATTTATTTTAGTGTAAAAGCTCTTCAACTATTTAAAATAATAGCTATTTAGTCCCCACTTTCAGATGTAAGTATCTGGGACTGTTGTTTGTGACAAGGCTCTGAAGGCTCTGACTTAGCTGTGAAGAGTCTAATAACTTAAACTTCTATTTCAGGCCACATTTCTTCCCTAATCTTGGCCAATTTCTCAGGGAGGAAACTGGAACGTTAACAGGAGGATTCATCATTGCTGCTCCAGCCTAGTCCCTTTTATGCCAAGAACGTATATGAAACAGCTCACTGGAATTTATACGGGCTCAAGGTTCGCACGGTATCATTTGTAAGTGAGTAGCAAGGGTTTTCCCAAAGCAGTCACGAGGTCATTTTTTTCTGCCTTACCCTCAGCTCTTAGTTTAGAGGCTAAGGTCCTGTTTTCTTTGGCCATGGGTGAGCCAGGGACCCTTTAGATCTATGTAACCTGAAATCTCAGGCAGTCCCTAAATATGAGCATTAAATGAGAAATATTATTTCTCACTGGGACTATAGGCACATTGTCTCAACTTCAGCCAGCGACAAGCCATGAACAAGCCTCAGAGCATGCAGAGACTTGAACTATTAAAATGTTTCTTTCCTCCCGCTAGGTCAGGAGTGCGTATTTCACTCCCCACCTTCCACCCCTTTCTACTGGGTTTGGCCACATGATTTGCTTTGACCTCTCATAGAGCTGACCTACCAAGCCATGGATTTGGGGTGATGTGTTATGCATCAATATTGTAACAAGGGCTGGTGAATACAATCTCTCACACCAAGAAGTCCAAGGGGGACCAAGGTGGGACTTGGGGGAAAAGTCTTGGCATAGGCTACCCAGTCTGGCCTCATAGGGGGAGGTGGTGGGAGGCATTAGAGACCTCTCGGTCTCTCTCACAGTCTCTCTCTTTGGCAACACGACTAACCGAAATGGTTATTCTATTATGGAGATGAGAAATGTCTCATGGAAATTGTGTGCTGTGTTTATTGTATGAATTGTCATTTAATCATCACCCGAGGTCTTCTCTTCCATAGCTAAGGAAACTTAAGTGCAGAGAGGCTACAGGACTTGCCAGACCACACACTTGAGAAGTGGGCTGGAACTTTCTTCCTTTGATCCCAGTGCCTGGCACACTGCTCAGTAAAGCCTTCCGGCTCTGTCATATAATAATCATTTGACCTTGGGAAAATCACTTAATCTCTCCAGACTCCTGTAATGGAAGGGTTAGAGTACAAGATAAAATCAGATGAGGCTTAATTCATCTGAAATAATTTAATAGAGACATTTTGTGACTCTTCTCACTGGGGAATCTTCTCAAGAACCTCTTGAGGTCCCCAAGGCAGCTTTTACTAGAGGAAAGGCAACAACTTTGAAGCCGGTCAGACTTGAGTTTAAATCTTGATTCTACTTATCAGCTGTCATTTCACTGCTCTGAGCTTTCTCATTAGCAAAATGGGGCTAAGCCCAGCTTTGTGGGCTAGTTTATTTGACACGCATAAAACTCGTTTTAGCAAGTTCAGCTGCTCCTGGTTTACAGTGTTCAATAAATGTTCATTGTTTTCGCCCCTAGTTCAACAGTGATTTTGATCCATTTAAATTTGTTCCCCATGCATGTACAAGTGAGCATAATATGTGTGTTATTTTCTTGCTTCTTTGTTTCAGTGGAGCTGCTGATCATCCCCTGCCGTAGGCCCTCCTTTTGAGTGACTTAGAGGATTTTTAACCCACAGAGTTTTGATGCATAGAGGAGAAAATTTTCTGATCGAATATTCAGACTCCCCCGAGCAGGGGTAAAAGGGAGCCAGTTTTATGATGAGGTGACATTTACATATAATGATGGATTTCTGCAGGATTCAACCTTTCCATCTTTTCTCTTTTCTTCCCTTCATTCTCTTCTGTAATCTCATCCAGTCTATGGCTTTAAATATCATTTATATGCTGTTGACTCCTGAATTTATATCTTTATCCTAGACCTCTGCCCACCATTCCAGGTTTACACATCCAGCTGAATTCTCCATTCGGACTTAAGGTGTCCCAAATTAAACTCCTGATCCTTTCCCCCAAACGTGCTCCTGTGACAGTTTTCTCCATCTCAGTAAGTAACAACTTGAAGTGACTTCATCCTTCCAGTTGTTGTGGCCAAAGACCTTGGAGTTATCACTGACTTTCAATCTGTCAGTAAATGCTGTTTGGGCTACTTTCAAACTCTCTCTCTCTCCCCTTACTATCCCCTATCCGCTTCCCCAACACACACAGTGTGAAATAGTCAAAATCCACTAGTGATTCCTTGTCTCAGAGTAAAAGCTAAAGTTCTTCCAGTGATTGCAAGGCCCTCCAGGCCCTGATCTCACTGCCTGTTTGAGTTCTACTGCTCAGCTCCATTCTCACTCCACCCCAGTCAGGCCTCCCAGCTGTTTCTTAGGCATTCTAGGTGGTGTGCTCCCACCTGAGGGACTTCGCAGTTACTAATCCTTTGCTCAGAGATTTCTTTCCCAGGTGATATGTAGAGTTCCTTCTCATTCTGGTCCTTGCTCAAATGTTCTTTTTCTCAGTGAGGTCTTCCTTTTTCGTCATATTTAAAATTGCAGTTCTTGGCCAGGCGAGGTGGCTCACGCCTGTAATCCTAGTACTCTGGGAGGCTGAGGTGGGAGGATTGCTTGAGCTCAGGAGTTTGAGACCAGCCTGAGGAAGAGCAAGGCCCCCATCAACACCACACTCCAGGTCCCCACTAAAAATAGAAAAAAATCAGCCAGGCAACTAAAAATAGAAACAAAAATTTAGCCAGTGGTGGTAAGCACCTGTAGTCCCAGCTACTTGGGAGGCTGAGGCAGGAGGATCGCTTGAGCTCAGAAGACTGAGGTTGCTGTGAGCAAGGCTGACGCCATGGTCCTAGCCCTGGCAATAGAGTGAGACTCTGTCTCAAAAATAATAAATAAATAAATAAAATAAAATAAAATTGCAGTTCTTCCTTACTGTGGCACTCTCTGACCCCTTTACTGTTTTACCCCCAACACTTTTTACCATGTGACATGATGCATATTTTATTTACATATTTATTGCTTCTTTCTTCCACTAAAATATAAGCTCAGTGAAGACAGGGATTTTTATTTTTATTTTTTTTACTAATGTATTCCTAGCACAGAATGGTTCCTGGACACTATAACCACTCAATGCTTTTTTTTGTTGGTTTTTATATATTTCTAAAATCTTTGGGTGGTCATCTAGGTTTGCAAACAGAGCTGAAAAGCACCTGGCAACTAAATAAAGAGTGTGGGCAGGGTTTTTGTTTGTTTGTTTTTTGAGACTTGGTCTCGCTCTGTCGCCTGGGTTAGAGTGCAGTGGCGTCCTCATACCTCACTGCAACCTCAAACTGCTGGGTTCAAGCAATCCTCCTGCCTCAGCCTCCCAAGTAGCTGGGACTACAGGTGTGTGCAGCTAATTTCTTCTATTTTTGGTAGAGACGGGCTCTTGCTTTTGCTCAGGCTGGTCTTGAACTCATGACCTCAAGCAATCCTCCCACCTCATTCTCCGAAAATGCTAGGATTATAGGTGTGAGCCA
The DNA here is from genome assembly GCA_963574885.1 of Lepilemur ruficaudatus. Lineage (NCBI taxonomy): Eukaryota > Metazoa > Chordata > Mammalia > Primates > Lepilemuridae > Lepilemur > Lepilemur ruficaudatus. The sequence goes on from CAUYRT010075943.1 coordinate 60,793, forward strand.
CCAAGCCCTGCCTGGGAAGTTCTTTTGCATTGGTTTTTTTCTTAGCTACATCTGGATTCAGATGAGGAGGCAGAATAAGGAGAGAAGGAAGAAATAAGTCCCAAAAAGTCATACCACCTAGGAGACCTCAACTGGCCTATAAAAAAGCAGCCAGTTATATTAGTATTCAAGCCATTGCTTTGATAGGTTGTAAAGGAGCTCAACTTACCATGTTTGGTTTGAGACAAGTTTCCTGACTTATTCTCTTAATTTCATTTAGTGATGTGATTTTTAATATTTTTCCTCCCATTTTCTTTCATTGGCAGGTTGTGAGCTAAGAGAAGGTGGCTCTAGGATGATGATGTTATCTGCTGATTTAAATAATCTGCCCCCACTTTTGGCTGAGTTCTTCTGATGCCAATAGGAAGAAACTGAATTTGGTGCCTATTATCATGGGAAAGAGGTTTTCCTGCTAAAACAGTCCAATGGTAGGCAGGGAACTGTGAAATTTATCACCTTTACACAGTGGTCATTTTCAAGTAATCCCTTTTTCTTTTTTTTTTTAATTTTTTAAATATTTATTTGTCTTAGTGCCTTTGCACAAGTAATCATTTTTATGATAAAGCATTTAGAATAATTTTTATTAGAGGTAAAGATACACTTAGGGACCTGAGGGCATGAAATAACAAAAGCCTTGTTACAAAGTAGCTGAAGTATTTACAAAGGGGAAAGGAACTCATGAAGTTAACTATTAAAATATGTATTTCTACAGTTCTGCAACAACAAGAACTACATGATACATCCTAAGAAAACAGGGACTTCCGTGGGTGATTTGTGGTGGATTGCAATTAACTCTACTTAAATTGTCTAATTGGGCATAAGGGTAAGCAATTTGTGAATGTACTAACTAGTTAATATTCTGTGCAGATCAGCAAATTTCTATTTCAGATGACATTTTTTCCTGAACTTAATGACCTATTTTTTTACTTATTAGTATTTTTTCTCTTTAGAAGCTTCTAGCACACCAAAAAGGGCACTAAAGCCTGCTAAAATGCCTCACATATAATAGGCACATCACGAATATTGTTTTCTTTATTTCTTCCCTTCCTTATGTTTGCTTTTCTGTTCCTAAGGTCAAGTTTACCTTAATTCTTTTGAATTTTTTTCTTTAAAAAAAGTACATTTTTTTCCTCTAAAGGAATATGTGATTCTTAAAGAAAATTTATGACTTTAGAATGATGAAAAATGAAATAACCTCATCACCAAAGCACATTCATGGTGTTCAGGATTTTCATTAATTTTTCCCACATAATTATCCCATCCCATGTGTAGGCTTAATTTAAAAGGTTTTAGCCTCAAGCAGTTATTTGTACACCCTTTTTCATAGCAGTATTGTTCACAACAACATAAAGGTGGAAGCAACCCAGATGCACATCATTGGATAAATGAGTAAACAAAGTGTGGTGTATATTAAATATACACAGTGGAATATTATTCAGCCTTAAAGAAGGAGGAAATTCTGACACATGTGACAACATGGATGAACCTTGAAGATACTATGCTAAGTGAAATAAGCCCCTCACAAAAGGACATATTGTACAATTCCACTTATACATAGTAACCAAATTCATAGAGGCAGAGAGTAGGGTGGTGGC